>PVIY010001445.1:0-152755 GCA_004026745.1 Myrmecophaga tridactyla | reverse complement strand
TCCACAGGAGAGGCTCACCAGCCGAAGCAGGAATGGGGCCTCTCTCCTCTGAGTTCTCCTTAAAAGGCTTCCCATGATTAGATTTAGCATCACTAATTGCAGAAGACACTCCCTTTTGGCTGATTACAAATGGATTCAGCTGTGGATGCAGCTGATGTGCTCATGACCTAATCCTGTGAAATGTCCTCATTGCAACAGAGAGGCCAGCGCTTGCCCAATCAGATAAACAGGTACCACAACTTGGCCAAGTTGACACGTGTCCCTAACCATGACAGGCATAGTCCAAATACTCCTAAAGGTTGGGAGAAAAATCAAAGGAGAAGGTGTTATATCAAAGAAGACAGGATTTAACAAATGAGTATTACTGCTGAATCATTATATCGATGTTTCTTTTAGTCTCCAGTGTCTTGGAGCAACTAGAAGGAAAAACCTAAAATTGTAGAACAGTAATCCACACCAAACCCTGAAGTCTGTTCTATAACTACTTGTTACAATTTACTTTTAAATTTGTTGCTTTTTTGTATATTTATTTTATTTTACAATGAATAAGCATACTATCTAATTTGCAATTTTGTAATTTATCTTAATATTTTAGTCATTCATTCAGGAAAAGCAAACAGTATTGCACATATACTATATGCCAGGCATCATTACAGTCCTAGGAAAATAAAAACAAAAATTAGAAAAAAGCAACACAGTTTCCTCATGCAGTTTACATAAATGTAATGAAAAAAAGTCAATACAGTTTTTATTTTGTAATAAGCTATATAATTTTTAGTAGATAAGGTATATAGTATGTTTTAAGGTTGTGCAAGCTATGAAGAAAGCAGGTAATGACAACAGTAGACAGAGCTGGGCATAGTACAATGTTAAACAGGATGGTCAAGGAAAACAGGAAATGTCATCTAACTTTGTTCTCTTTGCATGCAAACACAAATAAACTGTCACCTCTTACCCTGTAAAGCATTTCAGCACTTTAGAGAATTTCTTACAAAAAAGAACTGACAGGAAGCAACATTAAGATGGCATGCCAGGAGCAGAAGAGAGCATATGGCATGGGAGAATCTGTAAATTCTGTTCTTCGTTTCTCCATACATTGGTCATTTGTTCAAACATCCATTCTAATTATCAACCATAAATTTGTTGAAATTCCTTACCATTTTCAAATTAACATATCAAAATAATTTTCAGTTAAATAATAACTTTTGCAAAATGAAAAGAAATTTTACCCTAGTCTGAGATATGAGTATTAAAGACCAAACATTAAAAAAAAAAGTAGTGTATATAACTCTCCTTTTGTCATTCTGGGCTCAAAATTCCTATTGAAACAAATAACCTGCTAATATAGCCTGAATGTCTTAGTCTTTAATGTCCTGTTGACATCCTTCAAAGAAGTTTCCTGCTTCTAGTGGAAAATGTTCTGTCTGTTAGCATAGTGATTTAACATGTAGTGGTGTAAGCTGTATGGCCAAGATGGTTTTGTGAGCCTCTCCTTCTCCTCTGTTTATTTCTATCTCAAGTTTGATAGATGAATTTCTATCTTAGATTTTTCCTTCTGAAGCATATTGTCTGGAATGAATAACAGCTTCAATAGCAAATGTGAAAACCCAAAATTTTATCTTCTCTTTCAATATCTGAAATTTTAGCTGCTTGAATATAAGAACTGAATTTTAAAAAATGCAGAGCATGTTATCATATTATGAACTGCAATTCAGTTCAAGGGAAGCAATGAAGTTGCAGCTGTTATGCTTTTAAAACAGAATTTTTTAGCCATCATTCACATTTAGAAAAATGGATGTTAGCTGAGGAATCATGTAATTTGCTCTACTTCTCCCATTTCTTCTCTTGAATTCCAAAATATACTGCCAGGTGAGATGGGGTCTTCTAAATTACTTTTGTCCCTATTTAATTATAAAAAGGATTCATGGTGGTATATATGGAAGATATATTTCACAATTTAATATTAGCAAATAATTTATCAGTGAACATTGCATTGTTTAAAAATCAGTAAATAATAATAATTTATATTTCCCAGAGAGTTTTAAAATAAGAAGACATAACCTAGGCACTTCAAGCAAAAGTCCAACCAAAAGAAGTGGGGCATTTCATAACCTAAGTGTGGAAAATGACAGGAATGGTGTCTTTCTTCTAAAAAAAAAAATAAACTGTTCTGTATTATAGTAAAGGGAGGAACATATGGGATGGAAAAGCTCACAGGCTTTGAAATCACTTAGGGTTTGAATGAAATCGGGATGACTATGTCAAGTCCCTGTAGCATGGAAAATACAAGTTAAATATTTTTACAACGTAAAGAAAAAAATAAAAAATGGAGGAAGGAATGAACAAATAATGTTTAACAATTATATAATTATAAAGATTTACTTAATTTTTTTTCCTGGTTTCCTTATTTTAAAAAGAATAATAGTTGAATATTCAAACCTGTTAAATCAGTTATTTATAAAGCACATATACCATGAACCAAAATATAATAGACACTATATACATGTTTATTCTATTGTTTATGGAATTTTTTAAATGTACAACCTGAAAAAAGAAACACTCATAATATTAGAAAATATTTTCATTTGTATTCAAAGGAGGGTGTGTGTGGTTTCTGACCATAAGAAGCTTCAAAGGCAAGTATTTTGCATTGCTAGTACTTTATCTTCCTTGATTTTGAGTCCAGTTCTCAAACATTGTCAAAACTAACTGCAGCAAAGACCAGCTTGGACAAAACACAATGTAGGAATCTAGCAGTCCAAACTAAAGCCGCAAAGATAGCAAGCGCCTCAAAACTTAGATGCACTTCATAATGAACAATAGCAAAATGTGCGAAATATGGAAACAACTCAAGTGTCCATTGACAGATGAATAAATATTCAAATGTGGTAAATACAGAATGGCATATTATCCAGACAGCAATATAAATAAATGAAGTTCTATAGGTTCATGGGTGTTTCAGTAGTAGAATGCTCATCTTCCATGTGGGAGATTTGGGTTTGATTCCTGGCCCATGTACCTCCCAAATAAATAAATAAATAAATAAATAAATAAATAAATAAATAAATAAATAAATGAAATTCTGAAGATTCATCCATATTGTCATATGTTTTGGGACATCATTTTGTCTAACTGCTGGATAATATTCCATCATATGTACATACCACATTTTGTTTATCCACTAATCTGTTGATGGGCACTTGGATTGTTTCCATCTCTTGGCAAGTATGAATAGTGCTGCTGTGAACATTGGTGTGCAAATGTCTCTTCATGTCATTGTACTCAACTCTTCTGAGCATATGGCAAGTATTGATATTGCTGGGTCATAGGGCAACCCAATATTTCATTTTTCAGGAATCACCAAACTGACTTTCACAGTGGCTGAAACATACATTCCTACCAGTAGTGAATAAGTGCTCCAATTTCTCCACTTGCTCTCCAATCTTTATAGTTTCTTGATTGTTTAATAAAAGCCATTCTTATAGGTGTGAGGTGATAGCTTATTGTCATCTTAATTTGCATCTCTCTTATAGTCAATGGGAATAAGCAGCTCTCATGTGCTTTTTAGCCATTGTATTTGCTCTTCATAAAAGTGCCTATTCATACCCTCTGTCCATTTTATAATTGGGTTGTTTGTTTTTTGTTGTTTAGTTCTATAATTTCTTTATGCACTCTTCATAAAAGTGCCTATTCATACCCTCTGTCCATTTTATAATTGGGTTGTTTGTTTTTTGTTGTTTAGCTCTATAATTTCTTTATGCACATAGGATATCAAGCCTTTATCTGAAAGGTAGTTTCCAAATATTTTCTCCAATTGAATTGGTAGCCTCTTCATCTTTTTAGCAAAGTTCATTGAGGAACAGAAGCTCTTCATCTTAAGGGGTTCCTACTTGTCTATTTTTTTTTCTTTCATAACTTGTGCTTTAAGTGTAAACTTTAAAAAGCTACCTCCTATTGCTAGATCTTGAGGATGTTTCCCTACATTTCTTCTAGAAGTTTTATAGTAGTGTCTCTTACCTTAGTTCTTTAATCCATTTTGAATTAATTTTTGTATAGGGTATAAAGTAGGGGTCCTCTTTCATTCTTTTGAGTATTGAAATCTGGCTCTTCTGTGCCCACTAATGAAAAGGCAATTCTGTCCCAGTTCACTGGATTTGGGCGCCTTGTTGAAGATTAAATCTCCATAAATATGTGGTCAATCTCAGCACTCTCAATTCTATTCCTTTGATCAATCCTTCCATCTTTGTGCCAGTGCTGTGCTGTATTGACTACTGTGGCCTTAAACTTTAAAGTCAGGAAGTGATAGTTCTCCCATTTTGCCCTTTTTTTTTCAGAATATCTTTAACTACTCAAGATCTCTTTCCCGTCCATATAAAATTGATAACCAGCTTTTCCAAGTCTTCAAAGTAGGTTATTGCAATTTTTGCTGGTATTACATTGAATCTGTACATCAGTTCGTGTAGAAGTGACATTTTGATGACATTCAACCTTCCTATCCATAAGCATGGAATGTCTTTCCATCTATTTAGGTCACTTTTTATTTCTTTTAGCATTTTTTTTTAAATTTTCTGTTTATTTGTCCTTGAAAACCCTGGTTAGGCTTATTTTTAGATACTTGATTTTTCTGGTCACTATTTTGAATGGATTTTTTCCTTTAGTTTTCATGTCAGAGAGGTCATTGCTTGTGAACAGAAACATTATGGACTTTTATACATTAATCTTATATCCTGCCACTTTGCCGAATTTGTTTATTAGCTCAAGTGTCTTTGTTTTAGATTTCTCAGGGTTTTCTAAGTATAGGATCATGTCATCTTCAAATAAGGAAAGTTTTACCTCTTCCTTTACTATTTTGAATAACTTTTACTTCTTCTCCTGCCCAACAACTCCATCTAGGATTTCTAGTACAATACTGAATAGTAGTGTTGACAGTGGGTATCCTTGTCTGTCCCTGATCTTAAGGAGAATGTTTTCAATTTCTAACCATTAAATATGATGCTGGCTGTGGGTTTTTCATATATACCCTTGATGATATTGAGAAAGTTTCTTTTGATTTCTAATTTTTGAAGCATTTTATCAGGAAAGGATGCTGGATCTTGTTGAATGCGTTTTCAGCATCAATTGACATTATCATGTGATTTTTTCCCTTTCAATGTTTTAATGTGTTTTATTACAATAATTGATTTTCTTATGTTGAACCATCCTTGCATTCCCAGTATTAATCCCACTTGCTCATGATGTATAATATTTTAATGTGGTATTGGATTTGATTTGCTAGTATTTTGTTATGAATTTCTGCCTCTATGTTCATTAGGGAGATTGGTGTGTAGTTTTGTTTTCTTGTGTTATCTTTATCCAATTTTGGTATTAGAGTGACATTAGCTTCATAAAATGAGTTAGGTAGCATTCCTTTCTCCTCCATTTTTTGGAAGAATTTGAGTGGGATTGGTGTTATTTCTTTTTGAAGTGTTTGATAAAGTTCTCCTATGAAGTCATCTGATTCTGGGCTTTTCTTTGTGGGAGGATTTTTAATGACTGATTGAATCTCTTAATTTGAAATTGGTTTATTGAGATCTTCTATTTCCTCTTGAATTAGTATAGGTAATTCATGTGATAAAGGGATTCTCAGTCATTGGGTTATCATCACATGGGCACACCATAAAAGCTATATAGTTATGCAATCATCTTCAAGAATCAAGGCTACTGGATTAAAGTACTGCAATTTCCATCATTTCTCTCAAATTACACCACTACATCAAAAACTGAAAGGGGATATATATATAAATTCCAGAATGAACACTCAACTCTATTTGATATCTCTCAGCCACTGAAACTATTTTGCTTCAATTCTCTTCCCCTTTTGGTCAAGAAGGCTCTTCACTCCCATGATGCCAGATCCAGGCTCACTCCCTGGAGTCATGCCCCATGTTGCCAGGAAGATTTATTCCCCATGGAGTCATGTCCCACAGAGGGTGAGGGCAGTGGGCTTGGTGCAGAGTTGGCTTAGAAAGAAAGGCCACATCTGAGCAGCAAAGAGGTTCTTTGGGGTGTGGGATTCTTAGGCATATTTATTAGTAAGTCTTAGCTTCTCCTTTGCAGGAATAAGTTCTGTAAGAGCAAACCCCAAAATTGAGGGTTGATCTATTAAAGTGGTAGTCCCCAAAGCTTTGTAGAACATCAGGTCTTCCCCAGGTAGGGAAATTTAATATTTCCACTTTATTCTCCAGTCCCTGAAGGCGTCTTGGCAGATAATTATAACCTTAGTCATGTCCAAATCAGCTTTAATCACATCTCTAATTGAGGTCTGATCACTTTTTCAGTGTTTTTAACAGTTGTTTGTTGGGATAATGTTGACTTTCATAGCTAAGGAACTATTGCTCTGATTCTCAGGTGTCACATAAATATCTGAAGTTCCAAGGAGCAACCAGGTCATACACAAAGAGCTCAGCATCCCAGATTTAGAAATAACAGTTAGAACTCAAGAATAGATGTGACTGTTGCAAGTCTCATGATCTAGGAACCTTTACAATAGACCTTCACCTGATAATCTATGCTCTTGAATTCAGTTCTCAGAGTTTGAACATTATAGTTCACCCATATTAGTGAGACATAATAATATTTGCATTTTCATTTCTGGCTTTTTTCATTCATCATACTGTCCACAAGATTCATTCATCTAGTTGCTGTTTGTCTCATGATTTCATTCCTTCTTGCAACCACTCAATAACCCATTGTATGTACACATCATAATTCCTCCTTCCATTCTTCATTGGATATATGCTTAGGTCACCCCCATTCATTGCATATCATGAACATTTCCACCATAAATACTAGTGTGCATGTGCCTGTTCATTATCCCACTCTCATTTCCTCCTCATATACACTTAACTAGGGGTTGCAGGATCATATGGCAACCCTACTTCTAGCCTCCTGTTGAGCCACCACACTATGCTCTACAGAAGTAGCTACTATCCACTTCCTTACCAACAATGAATAAGTACATCTCTCTTTCTCCACATTTTCTACAGCACTGATACTTCTGTGTTCATTTTTAGACAGTTTTATTCACACATCATAAAGCCCAACCTAAGTAAAACATCAGTGGTTCCCAGTATACTCATGTCATTGTCAGGTTCATGTGTCAACTTGGCCAAGTGGCAGTATCTGTTTGTCTGGATGGGCAAGTGCTGGCCTGTCTTTTCCTTTGAGGACATTTCATAGAATCAAATCATGATCATGTTGGCTACATCCAGAGCTGATTCCATTTGGAATTAGCCAAGGGGAGTGTCTTCTTTAATGAGTGATGCTTAATCTAATCTGTGGAAGCTTTTAAGGAGAACTCAGAAGAGACAGGTTCTCTTCCTGCTTTGGCCGGTGAGACTCTCCTGTGGAGTTCATCCAAACCCTCCATAAGAATCATCAGCTTCACAGCTTACCCTACAGATTTTGGACTCTACCTTCCCAAGGTTACATGAATCACTTTTACAAATTTTATATTTATGAATATTGCCTGTTAATTCTGTTTCTCTAGAGAACCCTAACTAATACAACTTGGTACTGAGAATAGGGTGGTCCTTAAACAGAATCTTAAAAATGGGTTTTTATGAATGGTTTTCTACTCTGACTGGACTCAAAGGCATGAAGGACTCTGATTCCCATAATCAGAATGACATTGCCAATCCATAGAGTGAGTTGGCAAAATAGATAGTCAAAATATCATGATTTGATTCTTCTAATGCTTTGCTTGTACGAAGCCAGGCTCTCGGGGATAATGTTTTTGAAACCTTTATGGAGTTTGGTGGACATAGGAAGTATAGAGATGTTGGCTGGTCATTGTTAGATATGCTGTATACATTAACAAGTGAAAGGGATGAGCTTAAGGCTTCAAATGAGAACCTTAAGCGCCATCTGATAGACGTAGATGTTTCTGTGAGTGTCCTGAAGGAAAATCTTATTTCTTGTAGCTGTAGACTTGAGATCTCTGAAAATTAGATGCAGAATCTTATTGTTAGAGTAGCAACTTTGCAGCATAAATTGAAATCTCAATGTTGCATGGTGTGCCATTAAAGTGAGAGCATTGATAGGAAAGGAGTGGGATCCTAATAAATGGGATGGTGACATACAGATGGATAATGATATTGGTGGCAAGGTTGGAACCCTAGATCATGCTGAGTCTTCTCTAGATAACCCTGTAATAGTCTGCCCTGCAGACATAGCCACTCCACCTCCAGCCTGCCTTGAGGAGTTGGTCACACAACCTCCTCCTGAAGGGATTAGCCCTAGAGTAATTAATCCTGTTTCACCAGAGGAAACTGCAAATGAAGGCCCTGAAGCAAATGGCTTGGAAGACATTTCTAATTCTTTTAATGGCCCACCCCCACCACCCCTCATTTCTTCCAGACCTATAACTAGGCTAAAGTCCCAACAGGCCCCTAAAGGTGAGGAACAAAGTATCACACATGAGGATGTAAATTATACTCCAAAAGAACTGTGTGAGTTTTCCAATTTGTATAGACAGAAATCAGGGGAATATGTGTGGCAATGGATTTTAAGGGTGTGACATAATGGTGGGAGGAATATAAGGCTGGATCAGTCTGAATTTATTGATATGGGCCCACTAAGCAAAGATTCTGCTTTCAACATTATAGCTCGAAGGGTTAGAAAAGGCATAGCAGTTTGTTTGGATGGTTGGCTGAAACATGGATCAAAAGGTGGCTGACATTACCTGAGGTTGAAATGCCAGAACTGCCCTGGTATAATGTAGATGAGGGGATCCAGAGGCTTAGAGAGATTGGAATGTTAGAGTGGATTTATCATGCAAAGTCTGCTTTTACACCCCAGGAATGTCTGGAGAATGCACCTTTTACCAGAACAGTGAGAAATAAATTTGTGAGACTAGCACCATCATCCGTGAAAAGTTCTGTATTTGCACTTCTCTGTAGGTCAGATATTACCGTGGAATATCAGTCACTGAGCTGGAATACTTAAACACAATGGGAATGACCAGATTCAGAGTTTGCAGAAGTTAGGAAGCAGCACTTAATTGTCAAAACAGGGTGGACATGGCTGTTTTAACAGACAGCAAACTGAAAGCAGGAGTCAAAATAATCTGACTCACAAGATTTGTGGCATTGGTTAGTAAATCATGGGGTACCGAGAAATACAATAGATGGGCAGTCTACTTAATTCTTGTTTGAGCTGTGTAAACAAAAGAGTTCTAGGTCAACTGAACAGAAGACTAACGTGAATTACAAAAACACAGAGTCACAGTCCCTTAATCAATTTCCAGACTTGAGACAGTTTACAGAACCAGAGCCCCTTGAATGAAAGGGAGGCCAGGTCCCTTTGGGGGAAAACCCTGTTACACTGCCACAAATCTATACTGTTTATCTTCCTCCAAGCATTCCCCAAGGAGACAGAAGGTCTTTTACCAGGGTAACTGTGCATTGGGGAAAAGGAAATGGTCAGATACTTTGGGCATTATTAGACACTGGTTCAGAAGTGACATTAATTCCAGGGGACCCAAAACATCACTCTGGTCCACCAGTCAGGCTGGGGGCTTATGGAGGTCAGGTGATTGATGGAGTTTTATCTCAAGTTCATCTCACAGTGGGCCCAGTGGGGCCCCAGACCCATTCTGTAGTTATTTTCCCAGTTCTAGAATGTATAACTGGTATAGACATACTGAACAACTGGCAGAATCCCTATATTGGTTCTTTAACTCATGCAGTGAGGGCTATTACAGTGGGAAAAGCCAAGTGAAGCCATTAGAACTGCCGCTACCTAGCAAAATAATAAATCAGAGACAATACCAGATTCCTGGAGGTATTGCAGAGCTTACTGCCACTCTTAAAGATTTGAAGGATGCAGGGGTGGTGATTCCCACCACATGCCCATTCAACTCTCCTATTTGGCCTGTGCAGTAAACAGATAAGTCTTGGAGGATGACAGAGGATTATCATAAGCTCAACCGGGTGGTAACTCCAGTTGCAGCTGCTGTTCCAGATGTGGTATCATTGCTTAAGTAAATCAATATACCCCTTGGTATCTGGTATGCAGCTATTGATCTGACAAATGTTTTTTTTCTCAATAGTTGCTAGTAAGGACTACCAGAAACAGTTTGCTTTCAGCTGTCAAGGTCAGCAATTTACTTTTACTTTCCTACCTCAGGGGTATATCAATGCTCTAGCCCAATGTCATAATCTTATCTGCAGGGACCTTGATCATTTCTCCCTCCCACAAGACATCACACTGGTCCATTATATTGATGATATCATGTTGATTGGACCTAGTGAGCAAGAAGTAGCAACTACTCTAGACTTACTGTTAAGGTGTTTGTGTGTAAGAAGATGGGAGATGAATCCAAGAAAAGTACAGGGGCTTTCCACCTCAGTGAAATTTCTAGGTGCTCAGTGATGTAGGGCATGTTGAGATACCCCTCTAAGGTGAAGGATAAGTTGCTGCATCTGGCCCCTCCTACCACCAAAAAAGAGGTACAACACCTAGTTGGTTTCTTTGGATTTTGGTGACAACATATTCCTCATTTGGGTGTGGTATTCCAGGTCATTTATCGAGTGACCAGAAAAGCTGCTAATTTTGAGTGGGGACCTGAACAAGAGGAGGCTCTGTGACAGGTCCAGGCTTCTGTACAAGCTGCTCTGCCACTTGAATCATATGATCCAGAAGATCCAATGGTGCTGGAAGTGTCAGTGGCAAATAGAGATGCTGTTTGGAGCCTTTGGCAGGCCCCTATAGGAGAATCACAATGCAGACCCTTAGGATTTTGGAGCAAAGCCTTACCATCTGCTGCACATAACTACTCTCCTTTTGAGAAGCAGCTTTTGGCTGCTACTGGGCCTTAGGAGAAACTGAACACTTAATCTTGGTCCACCAAGTTGCCATGAGACCTGAGTTGCCTATCATGAGCTGGGTGTTGCCTGACCCACCAAGCCATAAAGTTGGGCATGCCCAGCAGCACTTTATCATAAAATGGAAATGGTATATGTGAGATAGGCCAGAGCAGGTCCTGAAGGCACAAGTGAGTTATATGAGGAAATGTTCCAAATGCCCATGGTCTCCACTCCTGCCACATTACCTTCTCTTTCCCAAACCAGAGTTATGGCATCTTGGACAGTTCCTTACAGTGAACTGACAGAAGAAAAGAAAACTCAGGCATGGTTTACAGATGGTTCAGGATGATATGTAGGTACCACCTGAAAGTGGACAGCTGCAGCCCTACAAACCCTTTTGGGGTGTACTTGAAGGACAGTAGTGAGGGGAAATCCTCCCAGTGGGTGGACTTTGAACAGTGCACCTGGTTGTTCATTTTACTTGGAAGGAGAACTGGCCAGAGGTGTGTTTGTATATGACTCATGGGCTGTTGCTAATGGTTTGGCTGGATGGTCAGGAAAAATCATAATTGGAAAATTGGTGACAAAGAATTCTGGGGAAGAGGTATGTGGATAGACCTCTGAGTGGACTAAATATGTGAAGCTATTTGTGTCCCATGTGAATGTGCACCAGATGGCGACTTCAGTAGAGGAAAGTTTTAATAATCAAGTAGGTAAAATGACCTGTTCTATGAATACCAGTCAGCCTCTTTTCCCAGCAACTCCAGTCATTGTCCAATGGACTCATGAACAAAGTGGTCATAGTGGTAGGGATGGAGGTTATGCATGGGCTCAGCAACATGGACCTCCACCCAAAAAGGCTGACCTTGCTACATCCACTGCTGAGTGCCCAATCTGCCAGCAGCAGAGACACACACTCGGCCCCAGATATGGCATCATTCCCTGAGGGGACCAGCCAGCTACATGGTGGCAGGTTGATTACATTGGACCACTCCCTTCATGGAAATGTCATCAATTTGTTCTAACTGGAATAGACACATACTCTGGATATGGATTTGCTTTCCCTGCACGCAATGCTTCTACTAAAACTACCATCTGTGGGTTTACAGAATGCCTTATCCATCATCATGGTATTTCACACAGCATTGCTTATGATCAGGGAACACACTTCATAGCAAATTAAGTGCAGGAATGGGCACTTGCTCATGGAATTCTTGGGTCTTACCATGTTCCCCATCACCCAGAAGCAGTTGGATTGATAGAACAGTGGAATGGCCTTTTGAAAACTCCATTATGGGCCAACTAGGTGGCAATGCCTTGAAATGCTGGGGTAATGTTCTCTGGGAAGCTGTATGTGCTCTTAATCAGCATCCACCAAATGGTGCTCTTTTTCCCATAGCCAGGATCCATGGGTCCAGGAACTAAGAGGAGGATGGGTATGGCACCACTCACTATTACCCCTAGTGATCCACTAGGATTATTTTTGCTTCCTGTCCCTGTGACCCTGAGCTCTGCTGGTCTATATGTTTTAGTTCCAAAATGGGGAGTGCTTCCACCAGGAGATTCCATTGAACTGGAGTCTAATACAGCCACCTGGTCACTTTGAACTACTCATGCCCCTGGATCAACAAGGGGATTACATTACTGGCTGGGGTGATTGACCCTTACTATTAAGAGGAAATAGGATTGCAACTACACAATGGAGGCAAAGAAGAGTTTTCCTGGAATATAGGAGATCCCCTAGGATGTCTTTTAGTACTACCAAGCCCTGTGATTAAAATCAATGGAAAACTGCAACAATCTGATCCCAGCAGGACTACCAATGGCTCTGAAACTCCAGGAATGAAGGCTTGGGTCACCCCACCAGGCAAAGAACCATGGCCAACTGAAGTGGTTTCTGAGGGTAAAGGGAACATGGAATGGGTAGTGGAAGAAGTTGGTGATAAATATGAACTACAACTATGTGAACAGTTACAGAAATGAGGACTATGATGCTATTTTGTTCATAGTTGTACTATTAATAACTAATAGTTATACTATTTAAGTTGTAAGATATCAAGTTTTAAGAATGAGTATTACCCAAGGACTGCAACCTATTCTGGAGAGATTTAATATGTTTCTTATTATATGCAGGACAGTTGAGTATTGTTAAGTGAGAAAAAATAATGTCTTATTGTTTCCTATTTAGAAATTAGGTATGGCTTAAGGTGATGTGTATAGCTGCCAAGTTTACAAGGGGTGGACTATCATGGTCAGGTTCATGTGTCTGCTTGGCCAATTGGTGGTAACTGTTTGTCTGGTTGGACTAGAGCTGGCCTGTCTTTTGCTAGGAAGACATTTCATAGAATTAAATCATGATCATGTTAGCTACATCCACAGCTGATTACATTTGTAATCAGCCAAGGGGAGTATCTTCTTTAATGAGTGCTGCTTAATCTAATCACTGGAAGCCTTTTAAGGAGGATTCAGAAGAGACAGGTTCTCTTCCTGCTTCAACCGGTGAGCCTCTCCTGTAGAGTTCATCCAGACCCTCCATCAGAATCATCAGCTTCACAGCCTCCCCTACAGATTTTGAACTCTACATCCCCACAGTTATGTGAGACACTTTTATAAATTTTATATTTATGAATATTGCCTGTTGATTCTGTTTCTCTAAAGAACCCTAGCTAATACAACTCACATAGTCATAAACTTTACCATCACAATCTCTAAGTAGACAATTCTGTGTCTTCCACCTAGAATACCAGATGCCTGCCCATATTCCCCACTTATTGACATTAGCTTTGGCATATGTCCTTTGTTACATTCAATGTTTGCATGTATGTGTGTGTGTGTGTGTGTGTGTGTATATATGAGTTTTATTCTCAATCCTTCCCACTGGCACTAAAGTTGATGTGTGATGGGAACAAGTAAATCATCTTAGATGAAAAAAAGCACATTTTAAGAAAAGTGGAGCAGGAGTACATAATGAGTCAAGTCCCCAATATCATTACAATACCACCTTGGCCACAAATGGTTCAGAATATTACATGAGGGGAGCATAAATTTCCATCTTATTTCAGCTTTATATTTACCTGTCACAGCATTCAAATCAGTTTCCTAAATAGTATAAGTATCAACTAAAATTTATTTATAGATTCTAAGACAAATCAATTGTAAGACACATCATTCATTTCATATAGTTTTCAGACAAAGATGACACACTTTTAAATTTCAGAATGATGTCAACTTAAAGATTTTGTAAAATATTCATATTTTGCAATCACATTATAATTTGAAACACTCTTATTAAGATTTACTATACTTTAATTTCTATTTTGAAGGCTTCATTCATTGGAGTGAGAAACATTTTTTGAGGGTGTCTTTTTTCCTGGTGTTTCAAATAAAGTTTATTTTCACATATTATACATATTGGAGATGTAGACAAGTTTGTAAATACAGGTTTACTCACTTTTCAACTATTTGTTGGTACAAATTTACCTTCTTTGTTGTAGTTGATTCTTTATGTCTTAGGGTAGGCTTCTTTTCATTTTTTAATGCTATTTATGCTTTACTTTTACTTCTATTTGAAGCATCTTTTCACAGCATGTTACTTTATTTTCCTTGTTGAGTCACTTTATGCAATAAACATAAGTTTACATTATTCAATTTCCCTTGGTTTTAAGCTTTCAGCACATGAAATTCTTACTCTTTTGGCAGATTTGAACAATTTGACTTTTGTAATTATTTCATCCTCTTATGCTTACTTAAAACATCCTTACATTTCCTTTTGAGATATATTTTACTTTCATTGTTTTGGTACTTTTGGTGCTTTACAAGGCTTTTATCCTATTTAAAATTTCCAACTATATTTTTAGATAAAAGATTGTTGTTACCATATGTGACAATTTGATTCTGTTTTGTACCCCCAAAAGCTACATTCTTTAATCATAATTCAGTATTGCTGGGTGGGATCTCTTTGTTTGCATGGAGATGTGATGCACCAAATTGTGGGTGGTGACCTTGATTAGTTGGTTTCCATGGATATGTGACTCCACCCATTCAAGGTGGAGTTACTTACTGGAGTCCTTTAAGAGGCAACTGTTTTGGAAAAGCTTTAAAGCAATCAGAGCTCACACAGCCAGAGAGGTAACAGAGCTCATACAGCCAGAGACTTGTGAAGATGCATAAAAAATGCCCCTGGGGAAGCAATTAAAGAAGCCTAGAGAGAAACCTAGCAGATGTCACCATGTGCCTCTCCAGCTGAGAGAGAAACCCCAAATATCATTGACCCTCTTAAGCCAAGTTGTCTTTCTATAGATGCTTTAGTTTGGACATTTTTATAGACTTGCTTTAATCTGGACATTTTCATAGCCTTAGAACTATAAACTTGCAACTTAATAAATTCCCTTTTATAAATCTATTACATCTCTGGTATATTAGATTCTGGCAGCTTTAGCAAACTAAAACACCATGTGTTTTCCAATAAACCAAATTTCTGACATACTTCTGGTCTCTCCCAATTTCCACCTCAATTAAAATAAGCAATTTACAAGAATACTTTTCTGCTCTTTTCCCAAACATTTTCCATGGGTATATAAATATAACAAGGAGTTTTTAGCCCCAAATTTACATTTTACCCTTTTCAGCAGCTAGCAGTCTCCTAATAAGAGGGTAAATCCAAGTGATCCACTAAGATATTGTTCAGTATTCTTAAGACTTTTAAGTGCAGACATAGCCTTATACAACCTCGGATACCAGGGGATGAGACAGAAGGGATATGCTTCCTATTTATCCCAATGGAGAAGCCATTAGATAAGCAGAAGTACAAAATTCAGGGAAAGAGAACCTACATTCAAGAAGAGTAATAATAAAATAACTATTTATCAGTTATAGTCTTGGGACCAACTGAAGCAGAGAGCACTCTAGTTCATTAGACTTATGCTCCTTTTATCATTTTTCAATTATTTTCTGAACAGTTGGATTCCTGGGAAAGTTAAGATGGATAGTGTGGATTTAATATGTAAACCAATTAAACTGAGCCTTGTAAGGGAGATATTTTTAAGGATAGTATTGGTGTCTGTTTTAATTTGCTAATGCTGCCAGAATGCAATATACAAGAAAAGAACTGGTTTTTACGAAGGTGTGTTAGTTTGCAAGCTACTGGAATGCAATATGCCAGAACTGGAAAGGCTTTTGTAAAAAGGAATTTAATAAGTTACAAGTTTACAGTTCTAATGAAGTTAAAGTGTCCAAATTAAGGCACCAACGAAAGTTACCTTCATTCAAAGAAGGCCAATTGGTCTTGGAAACCTCTGTCAGTTGGGGAGTTATGTGGCTGGCATCTGCTGTTCCCCTCCCCCTGAACTCCATTGCCTTCAGTCTCTGACCATATAGAGGTTGCTCACTTTGCTTCTCCAGGGCTGTCTTTCATTTCTTGGCTTCCTTTGGGTCTCTCCAAGTTCTGGTTTTCTTAACATCTCATGATGATGTCTGCTATGCTCCAAGCATTTCTAAACATCCATGTCTCTGTTCTCCATGTGTCCAAATCTGTGTCAGCTCTGAGGCTTCTGTCATTTCTACAAAAATTTACTCTTTTAAAGGATTACAGAAAACTAATAAAGATCCATCTGTGATAGCTAGAGTACCATCTCCATTTAATCAAAAGTTAATATCCACAATTGGGTGTGTCACATATCCATAGAGATAATTTAATCGAAAGGTTCTATCCTACATTATTCAATCAGGAATAAAAGAAAAAGTTGCCTCCACAAGATGGAATCAGGATTAAAACGTGGCTTTTCTGGGGTTCATATGACAGATATCTAACAAGTTACCTGCTGCCAACATACAAAGGAGGGACAGTAATAGGATGCATGTTTCCATTTCTATAGGGAGGAATTGAAAGAAAAACAGGGGTCACCAGACCCATACAGTTCCTAAAACATGCCAGGCAATCTGCATTGGATTTCAAAGCCTGAGAGTCACTTATGGTCAGGGCTTTAGAAAGAGGAAGTCCTATCCTTTCCAAGGGTCTTGCTCTCTCCAAATTCTGGGGTAGTTGCAATCTTTGTGGACATTGTGGAGACCACCTTTTTCTCAATTCCAGCCTCTCCAAGCTTTTGGGAAGCACCCAGGCTCTCTACCATCTCCAGGGCACAGGCTCAACCCTTCCAGAACAATAGGGAGGCAGCCAGGCTCTTCACAATCCCTGATTTATGTGCTCTATCTTCTCCAGTGTTTAGTGTGGCACAACTTTTCCTGAGCAATTAAAAAGAAGGCCCACTCTCTGCTCCTGGGGCAAACACACTCTCTCCATATATATGGATGGGTCTGCTCTCTTGGTTTGGAGGGTTTTTGGCTTCAGACCCTAGCTTCCAAAGTTCTCACTCTGCAAACTCAATTTGTCCCTGTTCTGTCCCTCTTTGTCCAGACTGACAATGGTTCCATTTACACCAACAGTCTCTTTACAGCCCTCCAGGGGCCTTCTCCATCAAGCACCTCACAATTCCTCCAAAATCTTCTCCTTATCCAGCCATAAAAAAATGATCCAACATATTTGGTACTTGCAAACTGCTGTAGCACCCCACTTCTCTGGTACCAAACTGTGGGGATTTATTAGCTTACAAATTTGCAATTATAAGACCATGAAAATGTCCTAGATAAGGCACCAACATGTAGATAATGTTAATGCTGCTGGAAATAACATATACAAGAAATGAGTTGGCTTTTATAAAGGAAATTTATGGTCACAAGTTTACAGTTCTAAGGTGATAAAGATGTTCAAACTAAGACATGCAGAGAAAGATACCTTGACTCAAGAAAGGGCTGATGGTGTTTGGGGTTTCTCTGTCAGCTAGGGAGGCACATGGTGATGTCTGCTAACTTTTTATCCTGTTTTCTCATTCCAAAGGCTGGGAGAGTTTTTCTTCTACATCTCCAAAGGTGTCTTGTCTGTGTCAGCTCTGAAAGTTTTTCCAAAATAGTTTTCTCTTAAAGGACTCCAGCAAAGGACCCATCTTGGATGGGTAGAGACACATCTCCACGGAAATGACCTAATTAAAAAAGTGCCATCCACAATTGAGTGGGACACATCTCCATGGAAACAATGTAATATAAAAGATCACACCTAACAATATTGGATCAGGATTAAAAATCATGTTTTTTCTGGGGTGCACAACAATTTCAAACTGGCACAGGATAACTTCATTCAAGAAAGGCCAATCATGTCTGGGGTTTCTCTGTCACATGGGAAGGCACAGGCAGTGAATGCTGTTCTTCTCTCCCAACTGATGGCATCAAATGACTCTCTCTGCTTCTAGCATCTCATGGGGCACCCTCCTTCTGTATCTCCAAATGTCTGTGTTCTGTTTTCCTCTCCCTGCTATTCTCTCAGAAGATTCAGTAAACTAATTAAGACCCACTTTGAAGGGGCAGGATCAGATCACCATGGAAACAACCTAATCAAAAATCTCACCCAAAAAATAAGTCTTTCTCACAAGATAGGGTTAGAAGAATGTGGCTTTTCTGGGGTAGATAAGAGATTCAAAGCAGCACATTCCACTCTCTGGACACCCAAAATGCAAGTTATTTCCAAATACAAAATGCAATGATTTCATCACAATACCACAAAAACCTTAAATAATTTTAATAGCAATATAGAGCAATTCAAAATCAAAACAGTATAAAATCTCATGAAAATCAGCTATAGGCATGATCTGTCCTAAGCAAAATTCTCCTCTTGCTGTGGACTGGTGAAACTCAGAACAAGTTATCTCCTGCCAAAACACAAAGAAAGAAAAGTCATGGGATAAACATTTACATTTCCATAGGGAAAAATTGAAAGAAAGCAGAAGTCATCAGATCCAAACAGTTTTGAAAATCTGCAGGTTATACTTTAATAGATTGCAAAGTCTGAGAGTCATTTATGGAATGACATTTTCTCCTTGGGTTTGGGAAATTAGTAGTCCACCCTTTCAAAGGGCCTTTCTCTCTCTGTGTACAGAGGTGACAGTTTTAACATATCCAACATTGAGAAGACAATCTTGTTATTGGCCTCACACTCCTCAAGCCTCTGGGTGGCATCCAGACTCTCTGCCATCTCCAGGGCACATTATAACCCCCTTCAGAACAGTGTGGTTGTAGACATTCCCTCCCCAGACCAAGGGAACGTGTTCCACCCTCTGTGAGGCTTAAGAGAGCAACACTTCCCTGAGCAATGAAGCAGAAGCCTTGCCCTCTCCAGATGCATGCATGGATCTGCTCACTTTTCCAATATTTTCTAGATCTAGACCTTAGATTCCATGTATTTGCCTTTGAAGTCATTTCTCCTTCAACCTGTCCATTTTCTTCCCCTTTTAGTCCAAATTGGCTGTGGTGGTTCCATTATACAAACCCCATAACACTCTTGTCAGTCTTCCATGAAATAAACAGGGATCACAGTCATGAGACAATAGGACTTCCCACAAATCCTTTTTGGATAACTCCATCTCCAATCTTGACTTATGTTTAAATGGCTGAATCACTCCAGTTTTGGTTAAATCCTCACTGGAGCACTATTCTCTGAGCATTCCTTTTCCAAAAGCCTAGAATTTTCCAAACTATCAATTTCTGGTTCTTATTACTCAAGAGTTCATTTATTAACTTACTCCTTTCTTCTCACATTTTACTGTAAGCTACAAGGAGAAGCCAGGCTACATATTTAGTTTGGAGATTTCCTTGCCTAGATATCCAAGCTCATTGTCTTCACATTCTACCTTCCATCCAATACTAGCTTTTTTCATCTTTTACCAATTCAATTTTTCATGTTCTCTACATAATTCTTTTAAGTACCTCCAACTAGATTAAGTGGCTAACACATTTTAAGTTCCATGACAGAAATTTGGTTTCCCATCCATCTTACTTTATATCTCAGTTACAATACTTTTGCATTAAGTAGTTACTTCTTTGTGATCTTCTGACCCTATTTAATAAAAAGTGTAAAGCTTACTCTGCCTTCTTTTACCTGTCAAGTATGAACCAACCTGAAAAGTGAAGTACAGGAGGCATTTAAGTGGTACTAAAATGTAAGTGTTGACTTTGAAAGATGGATTTGATAAAGTGCATTTATATCTACAGCCAAAGAATCTACAAACTTTCCATTTCCATTACTACCTTCAATACCAATTCAGAAATGAGGATGGCTCATGTAGGGAAGTGGGAATCTGCAGTGTTGATGTAGTTGGTCAGAATAATGAAAAGGGAAGAGGAATAAAATAAGAAACGTGACTGATTCAATAGTGCTTGTAGCTTTCAATAAATTTGCTCCACAAAACCAAGAAATAAAAACCAATTAGTGGGGGGTGCAAGGGTAGTTCAGTGATAGAAATCTCGCCTGTCATGCAAGAGATCCAGGTTTGATTCCTGGTTCATGCACTTCCCAAAAAACAAGCAAACAAGCAAAAACAAACAAACAATCCAACGAATTCAACAAATGGTGCTGAAATAATGGTATACTCACATGGAAAAATAATGAAATGTGACCGTGCCATACAGCATAAAAAAAAAAAAATCAGTGAATGCCATTCACCAATGTAGTTAATATATTATTCTAATTCTGTATTCCATTTTTTGTTACAGTTTTATTCCCACAGAAGACCCACATGTGAATATTTCCAGATATTTATCCCTAGTAGAAGTAAATTTTTCAGATGTATCATCTGAAAATATATGTTCACTGTTCTGACCCCTGCCTACTTCTTGGATATATTGACTCGATGACATATGTGAAAAAAATAATTCTCAATGTACACTGCTTTCAGGATTATTCTTTTCTCACAAATATTTCCTTGTTCCCCAATCCAGCTTCACAGATCAAACATATATTTCACTCTCATATCTCATAATAAAGTACCTTCCTGTACTGTGTTTTCAGGGATTGTGGTCTTTGCATTAATGTAGAAAGAAAATAAGCTAGTAAAATAAGGAATACTTCAAAAACTGCAACCATCTCCTCCCAATTTCTCTGAAAACATTTGTGTCCTAGTAGTCATAATCAGTGTTATTGTGAGTTTTAATGAATATCAGAGTCATTGAAAGTATTTTAGTGAAATTTGGTAGAAGTTACATCAGCTCTACAGACTACATGACTTTTTAAGCGAAAAGGACAACTCAGTGGTTTTTTAGAGACATTTAACTTAATATTTTGTCTATATGGCTTGTCAATTCAGATGGCTAAATCAACATCTTTTGTCAAATAAATGAATGAGTGGAGCTTAAAAATATCAGATTCATAATTACAGGGTCATTATGTTTAACTTTCTCAGTGATTGATTTCAGTGACCAAATGATTTATCATAAATAACAATAAAAATATTGGTAAAACTTATGAGACCTTATTTTATAATTATACTTTCTAAAATTGTATAGGTTGCTAAGTTGATTTTCTTAGTTTTTGTTTCAATTATTAAGTTTTATTTTAAATTGGAGAAAAGAATGAGCCCTAGATAAAACTGAATGACTTTCCTATGATCACAGATTCAACAAGTGGCATCTAACTGAAGTAATTTGAGTCCAGAGAGCTGACTATAGAAAGCTATGCTTTTAAGTTCCATGTTCTCATCTCTCTTGACCCATTTCTCTCAATCCCCATTCTCATCTCCCTTCTATTTTTTTTTTTAATGGGCAGGCACCAGGTCCCTTCTATTTCTGTTTTCTACCTTTCCATGAAGAGATCTACATATCTATTATTCTATTTCTCCATTCAATTATCTATATTTTACACATGTATACTCCCATATCTTCCCTCATGTTTAATTCATGGAATTGATGGAGTAATTGAACTATATAATTCAAAGATAATGTTGCCACACTCATTTATTGAAAGGATATTGTGACATAAGAACAGCCAGAGTTTCAAAAGGTCATATACAGGATCAAGATGAGTTCTGTAAGATTAGAAAAAATACATAACTTTGTAAGTGGAATAATCTTTTAAGAAACTTCTCACACACATATACTTAAGAGCACATACTTATACTGTTTGACATATAAGTATATAAAAGTGACCTATGTAAGAAATTACTTCATCCAAATGAAAGTTCTGGTGGTTCTGAAATATTTTTGTATGTACAATGTGTAATATATAACTATTATATCAATTATCACTCATGATAATGAAATACACTTCAAATTGGAGCAAACAAAATACATTTCTTATAAAGTTGACATCAAACAATTGGTCTGAATTATGTCGATATTTCTAGTTAAAGTGTGTTTTGCTTTTGTTCTTACTATAGAATTCCTGAATAAATTTGCTTATTTGCTTCCTATTCTTCACTTGTATTGACTCAGTGGAAACTTGAGTTTTACTTACCTTTAGGACTAGTTAGCAGTGCATTATTTTTAGAGTGGAAAAGTTTTAACTTCTAAGAATTTAACATGGCTAATAAAAGGAAAGAATTTTATGAATAGGATTTTAAATTTGTGTGTGTGTATATATAATATATATATATATATATATATATATATATATATATATATGTATACACACATATAGACATATGCACATACCTATATGGGAAAGAAGAGAAAGGGATGATCCTACTATATTTTTAAGAACCTTTCCAGTTTAATGTAGGAAAAATCATGAGCTTTAACTATTATATAATTTCATGTTTTAATTTAGGAAAAAAAATCTATGTAATGAAAAGAATTTCTCAGAGAGTTGAATACCATGAAAGTCTCAATTGCTGAAGTAGGTCAAGAGCAATTAAATTGCCTTCTTAACATGACTACTGAAATTCAATTATGCCTATCAATTATATTTTTACAAAGATTCTTTTAAAATATTGCTCATTTGTTTTTATACACTTTAAAAGACACATTCACACATGTCTTATTGCCTGTCAACCATTTTCTTTCATTATAAAAGACATTTTGTTAGGGTCTTGATTTAATTAACAGACTGTATTCATTAGGGCAACTGACCAACTGAAGATTCCCTGCTGCTTTACTCTATAGAAGTAGCTCCTGGAGTTTTGTGTTTAATTCACTCAATTTTCTCTGGCTCATAAACCATGAAAACACTGATTTTATTCAATATTTTTCTTGGCTCTGTGACTGAATCAGTTTCCAAGGAATGAGATATATTGGTGAGTTATATCTGCTCCAAGAACATTCTTCCTTGCAAAAAAATTATCTTTTTAATTGCTGTTATGGGAGTTTTCTAGGCTAAACACACATATATCCCTATTGTGAAAATGTATTATGCAGAATGGGCTTGAATTGTCATGCTTTTTTGTTATAGCTCTATGAAAGGCAAAGCTCTTTTAAATTTTTAAAATATGTATATTTTTAAAATATGTGTAATTTTTTTATGCAATTAATTTTTGTGAGTAAATTGATCCTAGCCTCTCATGGACATTACTAAGCCTTTTGGAAGATTTTCTTGCTCCATATGCATTGGTTCCAGTATTTTTAAGTGTGGAATTCCCTTTCAGACAATTTATATCACTTGGTCTTGAGGAGTTTGGGAGGCAGAAGATAAGAAGGATAAAGAACTCAGTTGGATTAATACCAGCTGTTAGATCAAGCACTCTACCAACAATTTTTTATCAGCTTTGATAATGGAATTCACCCCATAAACTGTGATGGTGGACAAAAAATTACACCCTATGTTCACAACATCTAACTGAAAATTATCACATCTTTAATAGATGAGAAATTATTATTATTAAAAAATAGTACTAGCAGTGCTTGTAACTTGCCCCCAAAAGGAATGTGCAGATATTTTCATATTACATCACATGCTGTAAATATATTGAAACTCTTTTCTAATCATCACTGCTTGTAAACTTTGACACTTATCAGTACTGTCATAAGAACTTATAATCTTATATTTCAATAAGAACACATATAAAACTTCACTTTAATTTTTAAAATACTTTGTTTAATATATATATATCAGTGTAATTGTGTTCCTTTGCAATAACACATATTTTGCTTAATCTTATGTGCAAGGAAATATAGACAGAAAGAGTTTGTAATCTTCATCTAATTTCCAAAGTCTCAATGTTTGGTGTGAAGATGGTTACAAATCTCTTAACTAAAGTAATATTATATTAGACTGGCTTGTTCCCTCATGTAGATTCTTAGCACCATAAGTTTATTAATTTTTAATCTCCTGAAATAAGTCACCATGAAATCCATTGGTTCATGAGAATATTCCCAAAAATGTTAGGCATTTGAAAGGATGACAGCATTTGAAAGGATGACAGCATTTGAAAGGATGACAGCAAATAATGACAAGCAAATTGTCATTATTTACTTGAGGATATACTTGAGGATTACTAAGAATGTATATCTATAAGAGATTTGGAAACATTCAGAAGAATGTTCCTCTCTGTCCTTTACTCAAGAAGATTCTACCACCCCTAGAATTTTCCTCATATTTTACAAATTTAAATAGGAATTTTGAAATTCTAGTTAATTAACAGGTCAAACAGAATAAGATTTCACCTTTTAGATAATTCTTGTCAGGATGAGAATAAATGACATGATTATTTGACTAGAATTGAGCTTTTGTAGATGAAGTTTTTGAAGAGACATACTGTATTTGATGAAGGATTTTGCCTGCTGATCTTTCCCAGCTTCTGAAAAAGTCAAAAGTTGAGAGAGGAATTTATAAGTTCCATCTCAGATACAGGTAATAATTTGCAATACAGCAAAGAATGATGGTAATTATCTCTAGATCCCTATAGTACTATTATTAATGATAATGGAGAAGCAAATCAGAAGGCCATTGAATATGAGTAAGTGGTTGTAAAAACTGAAATTTAAATGTGATGAATTCCCATGCAATTTCTTATATTTATAGATATCACCAAAAGGATGGAAATAGCAATTGCAGAGAATGTATTCAATTGAATCTGGCCTTTCAATTTTATGTTTTGGAGCTACTTTTATTTAACAGTGCTCATTAAAAGGATGATTAGTTGAATCAAGTACTGGATTTCTTGAAAGTGAAATGCCCAAGCATTAAATTGTCTTAACCCTTGCTATTAATGATTGTAATCAATGATAACATGTTATACCTTTATGATTTAGATTGTATTCCTGTTGAAAACAGAAACTGTGTCAAGAGCTTGTGTATAGTCAGTTTATTTGTGGGGTGAACTCACATAGCAAAAATGAGGGATAGGGTAGAGTGAAACAAAAAGGATTAAAAACCAACATAAATATCTGCTCTTTAAAACAATGTTTGAGCAATAAATGCTTAACTTTGTTGGGACTTCCAGTATATTTGGACTTCTTGAATTGTAAATTGAAAGAAAACATCCTAAATAACTTATCAACTGACTCCTGTCTTCTGTTGGCTGACACTTATGATATATTAACTCTTCAGCGTTCCAAGCTTCCACTTATCCTCGTGATGAGAGTGAGATTCTACAGTGTTAGAGAAGCACCATGGCAAAAGAGTAAAAGGAGTACACATACATGAGGTAGCCTAAGGAGAGGACTGAACTACAGTAGAACTGTCTGCTGAAATGAGATGCATGTTAAGTGGATGAGATATAGGACATCAGAGGTATCTGATACAATCCACCATTTGTACTGTTCAATCTTCCCCTTGTACTATTTAAATCCAGTCCATTCATTAATTGAGTTGACAAGTAGATGACAAGCTGTAATCTTTCCAATAGTTTCAACAGAAGATGATTGGTGGAATAATCCCTGATGCTGTTAGTGGTCCTGAGACCATAATTGATGCTCATCAACTCTGTCCTCTGGGACACTTTGTAATTTTCACATATTGGTTGTCATAAATTTCATACTTGGTGGCATGACCCTAATTTTTAAGCTCTTCCCTGTTTTTTCCTTGTCAAGCCAAACTTGCTAAAATTGTCCATTACTCTTTTTATAGAGCTTGGAAGTGCCAAGATGCAACGTTCCTGATATAATTTCCCTTCCCACATTTTATATCAGCAAACAGTCTTTCATTCTGGGAAACAGAAATCCATGGCTTCAGGGGCAGAAAGAATTAAGTCACTGATTAAGCTCCTAGAGTACAGTGAAATACATCAAGCATGCTTACAACCATTTATTCTACTATTGGGGGGATATATGCTGGTCACTGATTCAATGAATGCGCTACCTTTTGAATTATAGAGCCTCAGTACTATAGTTCCTGGCTGGAAAATTATCTGTGCCTCTAAAAGGAAATTCTATTATTCAGTTAATCTGGCTACCTGCTAATGATGTGGCAGGAGGTAATGTTTAGTGAATTTCAAGGAAATGTGTGAAATTCCTCAACTTTTTCAATCTTATGGTACCCAGGGTTTGGAGGCAATGTTGGAAAAGATCTTCTGTTATTAAATCATTCTGTAAGGACTCAGATAGTGGCCCCAGCATCAATTCCAGTAAGGTTAAATTACTACCATTTCATGTTGTGAAGGATCTGATGTTATGAATTTGATATAAATTATCTGTGTAGGTCCTTAGGAGATAGCACCATTACAAATCACTGTAATGTTCTCTGTTGCTGGCAAAACCATTCAAAAGCAGTAGAAGCTACATATTTCATCAGTTTTGCCCTCTTATGTTTAATATCCACATCCTTTTCCATCCTTTTACTTTCAACATTTTTGCATCCTTGAACCTAACTTGTGTTTCTTATAATAACATACAGTTTGAACTTTGATTGGGACATTTAGCTTATTCATATCTAATGCAATTATTGATGTGGTTGGATTGACATATGTTGTTTTATTTGTTTTCTATATGTGGGATATATTTTATACCCACTTTTCTCTTTATCTTTATGTTTAAAGACTTTTTTACTGTTCCATTTCAACTCCTTTACTTTTTGATATGCATATTAATTTTTTATTGAGATGTAATTTACTTACCTTAAAATTCATCTTTTTCATTATAAAATCCAATGGCCAATGGCCTTTGAATATTTCATGACAATATAACTTTAAGACAATTCCATTACTTACAAAAGATACTTCATTCACATTAACAGTTACTTCATCCAGCACTAGACAACCACTAATCTACTTTATGTCTCTATAGATTTGCCTATTCTGGGAATTTAATATAATTAAAATGAAAAGATATGCGGTCCTTTGCATCTGGCTTTTTTCACTTGGCATAATGCTTTTGAGGTTCATCCATGTTGTACTATGAACCAATGCTTCATTCCTTTCTGTTTCAAAGTAGTATTCCTTATATTAATGTATTGTCTTGCTTTTCCAGGGCTGCTATGATAAATACCACATACTGATTGGTTTATCACCTTATGATTTTGGACACTAGATATCTAATATCAAGGCATTGATAGGACTTACTTTCTTCCAGAGTCTGTAACATTCTGGCATTCCTCTATCACCTGGTGATCTCCTTGTGTTTATTCTTCTAAGTTTCCACTAACTCCCAGCTTCTCACTGAATGTAAAATTCCTCCCTTTATAATGCCTTCTGTCATATGTATTAAGGTCCACCCTAATTCAATTTGGCTGCATCTTAAAGGTATCTGCAAAGATCATATTCACAAATGAGTTCATACCTTAACCAATAATAAAATCTTCGTGTCCTGATTACAAATGGGGCCAAAATCTAGAGGAATTCAGATCAAGACTTCTGTGGGAGATGTGATTGAATCACCCACATCTAACACATCCATTCATCAGTTGATGGGCATTGGGTTCTTTCCACTTTTTGGCTATTATGAATAAAGCTGTTAGGAACATTCACTTTGTGGTGATATATGCTTTTATTATGCCTGGATAGATACTTAAGACTGGAATTGCTGAAGTATGGGGTAATTTTAGTTTAACATTTAGAAAAACTGACAAATTATTTTCCAAAGTGTCTGCAATTTTATATTCCCATGAACAATATGTGCAAGCTCAAATTTTACCACATTCTTCCAAACATTCATTTTTGCCTCTCTTTTGATTATAGCCACTCTATTGGCTCATTGTTATTTTCATTTACATTTTTTCTAATGAGGAATGATATTGGACATCTCTCATGAGCTTTATCTGTACTACCCAATTTTTTTCCTGCTGATTTAGCATCTATCTTACTTTGGCTAAATGACCTGCCTTAACACTCATGTAGTTAATGACTAACTCTCCAGTTCTGGCACATAAACTTCCCCAGAACCTAAACCCAAATCTGTATCCACCATGTATACCGCCTACATGCTTCACCATGAACCCACAGCTCATCCCAAATGATAAGCTCACCATCCCCACCACCCTTAGACCCCAGTCCCTTTACCTTTTCATGCATGTTTGCTTTAAATGAACCAATTCTTGACTGCCCTTGAATCTTGTGGGAAATCTACCAATTCCCACCCCTGGGTTAAAATTAAGACCTAAATCCATGAGTCCCTCTTGCTCTGTTTACATGATACTCACCTTTTGGTTGAACCACTGGAATCAGTTCCACTTTCCATTGAGCCTTATTGTCTCCACTATTTCCCAGATAATTGTGTGCAATAAAATATATTTTCTTATGCATTTTGGTTTTATATCCCTACTGTGTTGCACCTGATCTCTAGTGAAATTGAAATTTAAGAACCAACTTAACTAATTTAAATACACTTTTTGGCCATTCACATGTCTTCTTAAGAGAAAGGTGTATTCAAATCCTCTAGACTTCTATTTTTTTTTGGGGGGGTGCAGTGGTGCATTGGTCAGGAATTGAACCCAGGTCTCCCTCAAGGCAAGTGAACATTTTACCACTGAACCACCTGTGTACCCCAAATCCTCTATACTTTATTTTCCTGTTGGCTGCTCTGGGGACCACAATATGCACCTTAAATTATCACATTCAATTTAATATTAGTGATACCTTTATTCATTTAAAAGTAAATTATAGAATGTTTGTTTCAATATAGCTTGATTTCTTCCCTCCTCCTTTGTCCTATCATTGTCATTTATGTGCTATTTTATGTTATAAACCAATCAATGCATTGTTAAAATTATTTGTATACAATCTTACCACTTTAGAAACTTAGGAGAAGAAAAGAGAAGATATAGTTAAAGAGACTATAATGTTTACCAGCATACTTCCTTACATTTTTGCATGCATTTCAGTTAACATTCAATGACATTTCCTTTGAACCGGAAGGCATTGTTTTAATATTTCTAATAAGGCAAGTCTACAAGTATTTTCTTTTTCAAGTTTCTTTATCTCAACGTCTTTATCCAATGTCTCTGGACTCCATTATCTTGATGAGTAAGGATTGATTGTATTTTTGTTTCTTTATATGTAATGAGTCATATTTCTTTTGTTGCTTTCAAGATTTTCTCCTTGTCTTTGTCTTTCAAAAGTTTGAAAATGGTGTGTCTAGGTATGGTCTCTTCATATTTTTCATACTTGGGGTTCATAGAGCTTCTTGGTTCTGTATATTAACGTTTTTCATCAAGTTTGAGAAATATCCATTCATGATTTCCTAGATTTTTTTTTCCATTCTCTCCCCTCTCTCTGAACCTGTAAAGACTTCCAGTGTACATATATTGGTATACTTGATTTTGTCTCACAGTACTATGAACCTCTGTAAATTTCTCTTCTTTATTTTCTCTGTTCCTCAGATTACATTATTTCTTTTTATTTATCTTTGAGTTCATTGATAGTTTTTTCTGCCATATCAATTCTATTGGTGAACCACAACTGAAATTTTAAATTCAGTTATTGCACTCTTCAACACTCTAATTTCAATTTGGTTCTTCTTCATAATTTCTGTGCTTTTAATTTTTATTAAAATTATTTGAGTCTTATTATTTGAGTCATTTTCATCATATCCTCTGTTATTCATTAGGCTTGGATTCTTTTACATTTTTAAATGTATATATGTTAAACCTTCTGAAGTTGTCATTTACGAAGATCCACATGTTGATCCCAGGGATACTTTCTATTTACTTTCCATTTCCTAAGTATAGGTCATATTTTTCCACCTCTTTCCATATATCATATTTTGTTCCTGTAGTTGTCATTGTTCTTGTTGAAAACAGTTATTTTAAGCACTAAACTGCGGTAACTCTGTATTCTGAAACCCCTCCCCCATAGAGAGGTGTTTTTTTTTTTTCTTTTAATGCTCTGTTTTTGTCTGTTTAATGACTTGATGTGACTATATCTATAGAATTGTTTCATTCGTGGTGTATGACCCTGGAAGTATCTGTTCAATTATTAATACTGCTAGCACTTTTCTTTATTATTGCTGCTTTCACTGCCACTACTATGAGTATTATTATTAAATCTGGCTTTCTAGAGGTCACCACGTTTATCTAGCTTGGTCAGTCAATAATTGTTCAGAGTTTGTGCTCAAACATTTTGTGATGTTAAGACTTCTATTCTCTACTGAGGAATCTCTGTTCAGATTGCAGAGAAGTTTCAAATTTAAGTCATTTTCAAGACTTCCTTGGCTGTTCTTTTTCACAGGATTGTGTCATGTTTTCTCCATGTGCGCACACAGACATCCAGGGATGTGTGGATAAATGTGCCCTGTCCAGTCTCTTTTGAGCTTGCAGGAAGCCATTTCAGTCAGTCAGAGATGTCTGTTAAACTTAGTAAAGGCTCCTTTTTTGTTATTTTTTTCTGAATCTCCTAGTTAAATTCATGGCTACATGAACAGTGTCCCAACAAAAGCTACAATTTCTGGCTTGTTCTGCCTTTCACTCTTCCCATTATTTGCCACTGAGGTTGCTACTATTGATAAGTCCTCTTGCTGTTGGCTGTTTTGCACTCTGTTTTAATCAAGCTGGAAATGACATCAACACAGGTGATATCATGACAGACTGTTCAAAGATCAGTGTTACTTTTAAGAATAACTATTAGCAATTTTTTCAATACTTTGGCTGATTCATAGTGCCCCGAAGTGTTTGTTTGGGACATTCATGTCTAATTATATCATGCTTTTTTTTGTTGTTTTGTTTAAACACTTAATGTAGTAAAATGTGCTATTTACTCTAGGTACAGCAATTACAATCTCTCATTAAAGTGCTTGAAGAGAGGGAGCATTAATGTCTGATTTCCATTTTGGGTCTACCCTTTCTCCAAAGGTAAGACTTCTTCCCATAGTAGAGAGACTTGGGTGGCTAACTTGAACAGCTAAGACACAAAGGTGTAGGCTCTATCTCAAACCTAGTCCAGGGTGCTTATTTTCTAGTGACACACATTAGGGGAGGAAATGAGTCTCCTGACAAAACTTAGCCTGTTTTCAAAAATATAGATTGCAAGTTATTTTAGTGGTGCTTATTGTGCATAAAATGCTTAGTAACATGAATACTTAGCAGTGCATTCTTTCAAATGTATTGTGCTATTAAATGTAACAGATTAGAATCATAATTTCTATGTATGATTGAAAAGCAGCTGTTGTATTCATTCTCCTACAGAAAGTTCCCCACATAAACACACAAACTTTATTTTAAAATCTGGCATATTCAGTCAGAAAATATTCATTGCGTCATTACTTTTCACACTATGACATACAGATTATCAGACTGGTCACTTTTTAGCGATACTGTTGTTAATGTGAGGTCGAGAAAATTATACTGCCAAGATACTTTGCAAATATAATATCCAGATGGTATCCCTTGATTATAAGAAGTATACCAGTACCAAAATTTAAACATCTTTGAAACATCTTATTATTACCTCCCAGCTACTTTTCTCCAAGAAATATAAATACATAAAAGGAGAAGAAATAAGCTTTATTTTTAAAAGGAAAGGCAAACATACTTCCAAACAGCAGATTTGTCTTCTCCTGGTAGAATAATCTTTAGCATGTGGAATTTAAACAGAGATCATGATAGTTTCCACATAGAGTAGCCAGTAAAAGAACAATTCATTACAATGGCTTGACAACAGGCAAACACGTTCATGGGAATATTAAAATTTTAAACAATATTATTTCACATGCAACAAAGCATCTAAATCTGAAGTGAACATGATAAAACTGTATTAGATATTATAAAATGCTTGAGGAATAGAAGAAATAAGAACACTGAAATTGTAGATGATGCCAAAGTAGGTCGAAGACCTGATAATATGGAGCTATATGAATCATGCTGAGTTTTACGACAATTGGAAAGCCTGACCTGATTGGATAATCTAATCAATTTACGTATTCTAGAGACTCAGTCTGTCAGTTTTGTGGAGTTCAGAAAGGACAATAGGGAGTAGATAAAATAATGTGAGCATCATCAACTTTAAAAGGCATTTAAAGGCATGGCAATAGACGTGATCATGTTGGGAATTGATATAATTAGAGAAGGGAAAAAAGAAAGAATGAGCCTTATGACAATGCAACACTTACACATTGGTTAGAGGGAGAGGATCCAGTAAAGAGGATTGGGGAAGATATTTTAAACAATAATTTACTGACCTTCACTCAAGGACAGTCTAGTACCAGGACATGTAAATACTTTTGTTACTTTAACAAGGGAAAACTTTGATGAATGTTAGAGTCGTCATATAGAAAAAATATTATAACATTTCATGTGAGAAAGAGAATTTCTGATATGGAATAATATACATTCTTGAAATTTCAGCTCTTGCCTTTCTCTTCTTTGAAACATTCTTTTTGGAAACTTTAATTGAATGGACAATTGCCAATCTGCCTGTCTTCTCAACAATACCTCTTTTCCACCCTTTAGAGCCCTTTGTTGCTGAGTAGCTACATTTGATTTACAGACAGGACATTCATAGAGGAAACAGTATTCTGTGACCTGGCTTTGAAAGAAAATTGGTATCTGGGTTGACTGAATCAACGAGTAGAACTGAGTAATGAAGAAAAATGGAATGCAGTTGTGTGTTAAAGTTGATTTGATATCTTATGATCTTCTGTTGTTGATCCAGGAGTACTCAGATTCCTGCCCTTTCTCTAGCTGACTTTTCACTTAATTCCTTGCTTTTATAACAGCTGCATATCTTCTTATGACCTGACTTTTTTAAGGGAGAACTTGATGATGTATGATCTCTAAAAGAAATGAACCTAAGCATGAACAGGTTCAGTGACAGTCTCATTTAAGAGGAAAATTTGGCTTCTGGCCTCTATCCCCTTGTAAGAGTGCCCACATGTTCCTTCTCTCATGTGTACTCAGTAAATTTTCTACCTACTTGCTCTATCTATGCTGTGCTATTGAATTGTTTTCTCACAGGGCAGCCAAGAACCTGGAAGTTGAAATCTGGCAACATATTTTCGTGAGCTAGCCAGGAGTCACTTCTCTTCTCAGACTGTCCAGACTGATGAGTATCAGGAGGCTTAGTTGCTGGCTTTTGCTTTGTCTTCTTGCTTGGCTCTCCTCTCTCTCTCTCTCCCCAGCTCTCCAAAACTTTCCCCATTCAATTGGCTTAATCTAGGGCTCTGATGTGGCTCCCTCAGGACATAACCTCAACCATGTTGAGCCTTTGGCTCCCTCTGCTCAGAGGTGGTAGGAACCCTGTCTCCATGTCATATAAATCCAAGGAGATGCAGGGTGGTGGGTGATACTACCTTTTGAAATCTGATTGGGGACTTCTTCTATATTAAGCAGGAGTCCAATGGGAGTCAAATCAAATTCCTGCTTTTCTCTCTCTCTTTCTCTTTCTATCCTCAGCTCCCTAAGATTTCCCCCATTCTTATCCTTGCCTCTGAGGACCCAAACACTTCCCCCTGCTGAATCTGTTCTTCTTTCCTCCTCTTCAACAGAGCCTCTCTCCCCTACCTCCATGGGAATCTCCCTCTTTCTCCTTTTATAACACAGAATTCTGGGCTAAGGATTCTTTTATCAAGCAAGGTATTGTCTTTGACATTCCAGGGGGTCACCTTTGGTTTAGACTCAGGGGAATTGGATCTATTCCAATAGAAGTATCTCCCCATGAAAGCCAGAAGTGATGTTTGCAGGATAAGTGAAAGTCCTAAGTATCCTGACTGAAGTGAGATAATCCTTTGTGAGCTGGTAAGCACCCCGCATTTGTCTTAAAATGGGGATGCAGGATCTCTTTTCCTCTGTTCATATGTGGCACTAGCTCTCCAGTCCTCACCCATCTGGGACAAGCCTAGACCATGGTTTCTCCTCCCTACTATTGCTCTCCAGTGTGGTTGAAACCTTGGCTGGCCTTTCTCTTGGAGAAACTACTAGTGTTAAGCTTGCTTACACTTTCTAAAATCTTTACTGCAAAGGCAGGGGAGCCTCACTCAATATGCTTATACCCAGACCCCATGGATTGCCTAAAAAGTATACTAAGCCATATTTTATTGTGTAACTGGCCTTTCCCAGAACACTTCTCATTAAGGGGAGCATGATTTCTTTGCCACCTGTTCCGTTCTTCTAACCTAATCCTGGCAACACTCAGGAAAGTTCCCTCCCTGGAGTTTTTTTTTTTTTTTTTTTGTGGCAAATACTTTCCATTCTTTTAGGCAGTCAGTCAGGAAGTAAGTTAGAAGTGCAAACACTTCTAGGAAGATGAGCAAGTCAGCTCAGCAGCATCAGGGAGGGACCAGGTTATACATCTTCTGAATCTTCGAGGATCCCAGGGACACCTTGGGATAGGGGCCTGATCCCATGGTGCCAAGGGATCAGCGTTCAGAATAGCTGGCCAGTAACCTGGGACACCAGGTACCAGTACTGATACCTGCTTTTTTCTCTTCTCTCTCTTACTTAGAAATGGGTTCAGGGAGTGCTTCCAGTATTCCAGCAGACAGTCCAATTGGCTGTCTGCAATGAAACTGGAATAATCTTCCCATCACAGAGATTAAAAAACAGCAACTTACTTTCTATCACAATATTGTCTGGCTACAATATCACCTGGAGGAGTACCAGTGTTGGCCCACAAGTGGACAGTTATAATGCATCCTACAGTTAAATCTCTTTTGTAGAAAGGAGGGAAAGTGGCAAGGAATCCCTTACGAAGAGCTTTTTATGACTTTATATCAGGATAAATCCATAAAGGCTTTTGCAAATTATGTTATGCCCAGGAGTAGCCCCCAAAATTTATAGAAGAATTTTAAAACCTGGTATTAGCCTATGAATTTATCTGGAGGAATGGGCAGGTCATTAGTTTCTCTTGTTGTACTCCTGAGAAAACATGGAATTTTGACACATCAGGCCATGCAGGCCAGCATAGTGCCCAGTATGCATAGGAACAGTAGTGGTTCCAGATGTTGACCCAAAGTGGAACTACCAGAGGGGTCAGACAGACTTGAAAGCTGGAGACCACATGATATTGTCTAATAGAAGAAATGAAAAAGTGTATCAGCAAACATTTAAATTATAACATGCTACAAAGTATAACTCAGAAGGATAAGGAAAACCCTGCTGTATGTCAGGGAAGGCTGGTGAAGGTATAAAAATGTATGCCCAAGTAGACCCTGGCTCCCCAGAGGAGTAAATAATGTTTAAAATCTATTTTATTAGTTATCTCCCAATATAAAGAGGAAACTCCAGAAACTGACCTCTGGGCTAAAAACCCCTATAAATTATGTCATGAATGCTGCTTTTTCTGTTTTTTATAACCAGGATAGGGCTGCTAAGGAACAAATGGTGAGGAGAGAAAGGAACAAAGCTCAGGTCATAGCACTTTCCATAAATAACAAACAGCCACCCTGGGGCCACTTGAGGCAGAAACTGGTATCCTCAGGGACACCAAGAGCCACTGGATGTGGGAATGCTGGACATTGGACCCATGAGTGCACTGAGTCCTGGAGAGACGTGGAGCCCCTCCTGAGGGCCTTAGTTATGGCTCCCAAGCAAGACTGAGGAGGCCCGGGGCTGCTAGTGCCACCCTAGACATTGCCCAAGAGCATCAGTTTTGACGAGCTCCAGGTGACATTTGACATGGCAGGCAAGACAATTCTTGAAAATTAATACTGGAGCTCCTTGTTCAGTTTTGAACCATCACTCAGTTCCATTATTCCCCTGAACCTGTCCCATGGCAGGAGTAAATAGAAAACCTGAAGCCAGGACCTTCACTCAGCCCCCTCACTTATCGAATTGGCAGCATACTTTAACATTATCAGTTCTTTTTTCTACCAAAATGTCCCACCCCTTTCAGAAATATCTTTTTTTTACTCCCTGAGTAAAAAAGACTAGTAAACCCAACTAGTGTTTACAACCTTGTTTGCCCCAAGGCCCCTACTAGATTGAAGCCTCTTGGCATTCCAGACAAGAAAAGATCCTTATGCAAATCAACCTGTTTGTATGTGAGGAAAGCATCCTGGGCTAGTTCATGAACAACCCCTGACTGCATGCAAGTTTTCAGTCCTAAATTTTAAAATCCATTTTTGCATCCTTCATCACCCTAACTCTCAATACCTATTTGCTAGTAGGGACTTAAAAATAAGATTCCCACCCTACTCACTTGGACAGTGCTGTCACTAGGGTTTAAAAATAATCCTTATGTCTTCAAAAATAACTTAGCAGCAGAACTTACTCACCTCCAACTGCCTCAGAGTACAGTCTTGCAATATGTTAACTTTGTAAACTAACATATTTCTAACACGAAAATAAATTTTGATTGTTGTCATCATTGCTAACTGAATGGATATGGATAGTTGCAGAAAGGTTTTAAAAAGTGAATTTTGTAGTCATTATTAACCACATCTTGAATAGATACAGGAAATTACAAAAAGTTTAAGTAAATTTTGTAGTCATTACTGACCACATGTCTTAAACAGATGTAGGAAGTTGTGGAGAATTTATGAAGGTAAGTTTTGTTTATAGTCAAAACTGACTAAAAGAACTTGAAAGGAGTTTATAAAAGTAAATTCTGTTTGTCCTAGTCGATGCTAATCTCTGTTAAAATCCTCTTAATGAAAAGTTATAAAACCTTTTTCTTAACCATCTAAGTGCTCTGTCTCAAAGATAAAAATTGTATGTCCTATCAGAATAATAACTTTATTACTGTTATTGTTAACTGTGTCATCCTTTATTTCAGAAGACAAGTTTTCTCACTCTTAAAAGTAAACTGTTAAAAGGAATTGTTCTCTCACGTTGTGAAAATAAAGTGCTAAAATAGTTTAACATATTACCTAAAAGAAGTGTTTAAGAAGTATTAAAAAAAAACTTCTATCTTTCTGTTACATAATTTGCATGGGTAAAATGTTATTCATACATTTAGAAATTGTTTCTATTCTAATATTGAACTGTATATTGTTAAAAGCTACTGTATTAGTTTGCAAGCTGCTGGAATGTGATATACCAGGATTGGAGAGGCTTTTTAAAAAGGGAATTTAATAAGTTACAAGTTTACAGTTCTAAGGAAGTGAAAGTGTCCAAATTAAGGCACCAACAAGAGGTTACCTTCACACAAGAAAGGCCAGTGGATCAGGACACCTATGTCTGCTGGGTGTTCGTGTAGCTGGCATTTGCTGGTCCTTTCCTCCTGGGCTCTGTTGTCTTCAACCTCTGACCTGTGGGGGTTCCTCACTTTACTTCTCCAGGGTAGGCTTTTATCTCATGCCTTCCCTTGGCTCTCTCCAGGTTCTGACTTGCTTAACATCTCATGGCAACGTCTGCTATGCTTCAAGCAAACATCCATGTCTCTGTTCTCCTCATGTCTGCATCTACGTCAGCTTTGCTGTCTAATTTCTGTCAGTTCTGTGGCTTCTGTTGTTTCTGAGACTTCTGATGTTTCTCGAAAATGTTTCCTTTTTTAAAGGATTCCAGTTAACTAACCAAGATCCACCCGAAATGGGTGGACTCACATCTCCATTAAATCAAATGTTAATACCCACGATTGAGTGCATCACATCTTCATGGAGATATTCTAGTCAAAAGATTCTAACCAACAGTATTGAATCAGGATTGAAAGAAACAGTTACTCCTACTAGTTGAATCAGAATTAAGATATGGTTTTCCTGGGGTATATGATACTTTAATCCAGCACAGAAAATAAAAAAAAAAATATTATGTTCTACCTGTTAATTAACACAACCTGGTAAATACATTAAAGTAAAACAGGACAAAACTTCTGATATAGTTAGTAGTCAATGACCCAATATAAAACAAGTATCAACTTTTTATTTACAAAAGCAAATTCATTTTAAATGCTTATGAAAACTTAAATCTTAAAGCATAAGCTCTTACAATAGTTACATTTACTCCTAAACTTTAATTCTTATTTCTAAATTCTGAGATGCTTTGCTCTTTATAAAAGCTAGTAATTCCCTAAAAGTTTAAGTATCTCTGTGACACCTAAAATTCAAATTTAAAGTTCTCTAGCTCTAGAAGTCAGCATTACTCCATCCAGCAACCATTATAAAGGTACACTTTTTCTAAAGCACACTAATTTAATTTGTCTAATATCTGAAAATACCCTTGTAGGACTAATGAAAAATAAAACTGTTAAACTTTTCCACCAGGGGAATTCTTGCTATTCTCTTAAGTATTATGGGCTTCCAATTTAGCAAGCCAAATCAGGCTGAAACCAAAACCCTACCCCTAGAGAATTTAGCTCAAAAAGCAAAAGTAATTACCTTCACCTGAGCTCTAAACAAGCAAACAAAAAATAATAATAAAGGAAAAAGCTACATTTTTCTAGTCCTTCAGGCTCATGCAACAGCATGAAGTGTCATGCTTCTACCAGCAGAAAATAGTGGCAATTTATTACCCTGGAAATAAAAAGAATATGCTAATGACTCTCAAGGGAATAACTGGGCTGACACGGTAGCCAAAGCTGCAGCTCAATCAGTTGAGCCCCTACTCACCCTCATTCCCACACCTCTTAATTTGGCCCTCTTATTCTCCAATCAAGCAGGAATAACCTTCCAGCTGGAATTAACTCTTAGACCTGAGGGATAGTCATTTCCTTCCCTATTCCTCCAACTCACTAGGCTAATTAATGCCTGTCCTACACCTTCTCACTTCTATCCTCTCCTTGCTATTAACTGGCCCTTTTATTTTTAAACTTCTCACTAAATTTATTTTTTTCAGACTAAAAGCCTTCCACACTGAACCAATACTGCTTCAAGAATATTCAGCTTTTCCAACCACCCTCCATACTCCTTCCCTCTCAGCTTAAATAATCAGATAGTTCTACACCCTATCAAGCAGGGCCTACACCCCCTGACAAGCCAGAAGCAGCTACAGAAGACAGACCCTCATCCTTCATCACCCCTTAAGATTAAGAGTTGAGAACCCTCTGAGGGAGAATTTGAGGCCAAGGTAGAACAGGGAGAGAGAGGAGAGGTAAAAAACCATGAAGGAGCCCTTCAACAAGGATGGGTTGTCAAGTTCAGGAGGGCACATGTCCAGCACAGTCACACGCTTATAGGAAGCACCTGATGACAGCCAACCCATCTAGAGTCAAATAACTCCCACCTTACTGAGTCATCAGCGGAGAAGGACAGAGCCAAAAAACCCACCCAAAAGCACTACCTACCTCCAGGATCTACCTTGGGGGGAAAGGTAAGGTAGGAGGAAGGACCTGGAATAAGGAAGGGGTCAGAAGTAAGTGAAGCAAAGCAATCAAACCAGATGGTCCCAACACTGGAGGCCTCTTGTCTCTATCGTTTTGTGTGCCTCCATGGCTCTTCTCTGTGTATGTACTCACTAAATGTTCTACCTACTTGCAAAAAAAAAAAAACGAGGAACCTTTGAACTGACACAGAAAGGTTGAATTGAACTTCCACATGCAGCTATGTTAATACAGAAATGGCTTTGTATCCTGTCTTACACCAACAATCTGGATTTTCATATTATATTTTTGGCTCTGCCAAAGTTTCATTAAATAATCATTTATATCAGGTGACTAAACCCTGTTTAGATAGTAAACTGCCCTCTCTTCTCTATCTACTAAATAAGTCTTAAAGTGTAAGAATATATTTTACTCGTAATCAAGTGTATCAATCATCTCTGCCCATCACATTTACACTCTGAAAATGGTCTCATCTCTTTGCTCGCATATGTTCCTTATTTACAGAAGGAAAAGAAGAAGAAATCCCTTCTTTTCATTTTATTCTTTTAATTTTTTTTTTTTTACTTTCACCTCTTTTCTTCTTCCTGTACTTGTTTGCCATATAACCCATGGTAATCTGCTTTTGTTTCAACAAACATTATTTTTATTAGTTAGGGTTCTCCAAAGAAACAGAACCAACAGACCAAATAAACTACATTGAGGTAGGAAAAGTATCAATATACAGTATGCAATCTGTTTGTTTAGTGTAGGAAGTTATGCACACGGGAAGCAGCTGAATAAATGGGGTCCATAAGCCTAAGTCTTTTACATAGGAAACAAAGTTGCTTAGTTTTGCTTGTTACATGAGATCATGTAATTGGAAAAGTTGTGAATGAGAAGATGAAAGCTGGGTCCTTGCCTTCAATCCAGGGTGTCCTCCCAACTCCTTAGTGAATGTGGCTTGATGTATGTCAGGCTCCTCATTCAGTCCACCTATAATTGGAGAAGCTAGTTATAGGGAGAATACAAGGGCAACAATGTCTCCCTGCATGTGGATAGATAGTGGATGTCTTACCCACTGTGGTATTAAACAAAAATATGGAAGAAAGAGGGATGATATTCCTTATTATAGGAAAAATAATATGAAATTCTAAAAATGAAGATACTAGAAAATATTAATAGTTTTGTTGCTATTTCCCGGCAGTAATATAAATTATAAGAAAAATAAATTGTATTTACTACTCAAAGTTAGAGCTAGAGAGTACCTTGAAAAACAGGTAAACATTATGTATGTTACAGGAATATAAATATTAAAATTTGAATAAAAGCCTTGTTTTATAGACATAACATGTCAAATACTCCCTTTTCCTCTAAATATCTGGATGACATATGACAAATCATTTCAGTTGTCCTGGTCTTATTTTTTCAGTTGTAAACTGAGTGGTTTATACTTGGTGATCTGATGATCTCTCTCCCTTTCCTAATCTTTTTATTAAAGTCTTTAAGCCCTGCAACTCTTTTAATAGCTGAAAATGTCCCCAAGTACTCAATAATCATGACCAATATTTGCTTAAGTGGTAGACATATATGGCATTTTTAGTTTCCCTCTCTTTCCACAGTGAGGACATTTTGGATAAACTAAACACTAGGGGCAGCCTTGAAAAGAAAAGACGTTATTAGAAGGAAAAATGCAGCAGTGAATGAGAGAAAATGTAAAAGCTATATACATCACCTACTTTGGTGGGAAAATTAATATGAGCATATTTTTTCTCATATCACTAAATTACAGCAATAGCTTCTGCTACCCACTAATATTTTAAAGACTATTAAATTAACATCTAGTGTTAAAGAAGTCATGGACATCTGTTAAGTGGCCGGTGGCCAGACTTCACCTACCCCACCTCCTCTGGTGAAGTCACAAACACACACTAAACAGCCATGCTAGATTTTCACTACCTCTACCTTCTTTTATATTGTGAGCCCTTTCTCAAATTGGGATAAAAGTTAAGTCGAATGGAAAGGCCCAATCAGAACTTAAACCTAGAAACCAGAAACAGTCGCGGATACTTATCAGAATCAGAATTCTCGGTGATGGGACCCTGTCACCGCAAGGTAGATAAAAACCACACTCAAAGAATTTAGATTGTTCTCTCTTCTCTAATATGAAGTGGCACGTGCAGAGCTGCCATCTCTGATCCCAACCCTTTGGCCACCCAGGACACATGCTATGACAGGAATTCTGCTCTTTTGGACTTTTTGTACTATTTAAATGTCAAGATTAGCCCTTCCTGGACTCTTGATCCTCTACCATTAAAGGATCGTTTGCTGAAAGTTTCTCTTATGTCTTGACCCTGTGTTCCCACAATGCAGTGTTGCTCCACATCTAGATAATGTCAATTTGGGAAAATTTCCTAATTATTATGTATCTTATCTCCTATATATCAAAGCATCCTAACAACAAATGTTGAGACTGAAAATGTGGAAATTTTGCAAAACTTATAAAACAAGTACTGTAAATTCAAGATTTAATAACAAAAAGGTTTTTGTAACAAGATTTTTATAACCAAAAACACTCTGCAGAATTGTTTTCAATGTAACTTTGCATCTGTTTATTTCTCCCATAATTTACTTGTTATAAGTGATAAAAAAAAAACAATAGCATGATAACAGACATGTTTGTCAGAACTAAATCCTTGGTCACTTCCTTATATGTATTCTGAAAGTACTTCTCTGGTTATAAAATTCCATGTAATACATTCAATTTATTCAAATAACAGGTTTGGGTACCTATAATACTTCAGGAATTTTGAAGGGACTGGGAATATAAAAAGCTTGAGAACATAGAAACAGATTTTGTTATTGGCAAAGAAAGATTTGGAAACTAGTAAGCAAAACCTCAAAATTTAGAAAGCTCAGATTAGACTCTTGATCATTACTAGTCCCCAAATGCCTGAATCTATTTGAATATTCCATTGAAAATATTTTTCAATTAAATGTGTAGAATGACTTAAATGAGCAGAAGATAGAGCATTTTTGGAAGGGCTGGCTAATGTTGCTAAAGCTATGCTTGTCAGTTGAGTTTAACTGTCCTTCAAGAAATAACTGGATTGTCTGACATTAGCTCAGTGAACTAAAAAATTCCAATTGTCTCTCAAAATATTATGGTTTCACATTTTATGCAGGCATTTCCTCTTCTTTTAAAAGACATTGCTGATCTTTACTCCCTTTTACCTCATATTCTATTAATATTACTTCCTCCTTCTTATTAATCACAGTTAAAAACCCAGCAACTATTCAGATCCATTAAAATGCCCATATACATGTTTTTCTCTTCATTGAGTAAATTAGCTCAGAGACTTTTTTCTAATTGTTTTTGCTAACTGTTCACATCAAAATACAGAATTATACCATTATTTGGCATTGTGAAGGCATATCCTGAAGCCCCTAATGCATATTCAAAGTACATAAAGACCATGAAATACTATCCATTTCCCACTTATGACTTCAACTTTTGGGTGGCCTATTAGGAGGAAGAAATAAATCATAGGATGAAAGCAGTGTCATTAAACTCAAGGTACAATTCGGTTTATTTCTGACACCAATCATACCAACTGGCCAATCTCATCAGTGTTTTCCAACAAATCTTGCTTGCATTGCTTTTACAAACACCATTTCTATTCATAAATGGAAGAGGCTCCTGATGGCCTCATGCAATATCAGTTGTTTGATCACATTGATACATAAATTTGTGAGAAAAGAATTGAATGAAACCAAGTTTGGGTAGTGAAGTGAAAATTAGCTTATCCTATGTAAAAGACAGAGCCTAAGACATTTTATGATAGATGTACATGTCTGGTATTCTTTGGGCTGAGATCCTTGGGAAGTCTGCAAGAAAAATATATATACTTTATAATATATCATATTATAATATATATATATGTACTATCATAACCCACAGCCACTTTTGCATTTTCCAAATTTTTCTTCAAGGAAAATAAATTCTTCTTCCACATCAACTCCTTGAATAGCTGTAATTTAAATTTTTGTATTTCATAAAATACTGTCTCAAAAATCCTATTTAAATCCTATTTAAACTAGTTTTACATAAGAGGTCAATGGGGCAGAGGCAATATCCTGACAGAAGATGGATGATTACTGAGGAGGCTGATGAATTTAAAGTTCAGTTATCTGCTCTCTACTATTCTTTACTGAGAAAGGTGAAGGAATGGGATATGCATTAATTATGCTTGTCATTGTTTAAATGAGTAAATCATGATTGCATGCTGTTGTGGTCAACCAAGCAGTAGAATGTCATCATAATTTAGGCTAGTTTTAGATTTTTATGCTTAAAAAAATGAAAGAAAATAAGAGAGAAAAGAGGAAAATCAAAATACCTGCAAACATTAAAAATGACAGCCTTTTTTCTTTTGTTCTTCAATAAGACTGGAAAGAGCATTTTTTTCTTTTACTTGCTACAGAGGCAGCTGGCTGAATAGTGTTCATAAAACGTGATCTATATAATATGTTCTGTTGATAAGGTTGCTCAATAATAGGAAGACAAAGCAGGGCTGACTGTTCATGTGAGAACTAGTCTTCTCACAAAGCCCTTTGTGCCTGTTTGAAAGGATGTATGTATCTTAGAAAAGCCATGTTTTAATTTAATCCTAATCCCATTTTGTAAAGGTAGCTGTTTCTTCTAATTGCTATTCAGTACTGTATGTTTGAAACCTTAATTAGATTATCTCCCTGGAGATGTGACTCAATCAAGAGTGGTTTTTGAACTGGATTAAGTGGAGAGGTGTCTCCACCCATTCTAGATGGGTTGTGATTACTTTACTGGAATCCTATAAAAGAGAAAATTTTGGGGAAAGTGGGAGATTCTGAGAGAGCAGAGAATGATACAGCCACAAGAAGCAGAGCATTCACTAGCCAGTGACCTTTGGAGATGAAGAAGGAAAATGCCTCTTGGGGAGCTTCATGAAACAGAAAGCCAGGAGAGAAAGCTAGCAGTGATGCCGTGTTTGCCATGTGCCCTTACAGATGAGAGAGAAACCTTGACTGTGTTTGCCATGTGCCTTCTCACTTGACAGAGAAATCCTGAACTTCATCAGCCTTCTTGAACTAAAGTATCTTCCCTGGATGCCTTAGTTTGGACATTTCTGTAGACTTGTTTTAATTTAATTGGGGCATTTTCTCAGCCTTAAAACTGTAAACTTGCAATTGATTAAATTCCCCTTTTTAAAAGCCACTCCTTTTCTGGTATGTTGCATTCTGACAGCTAGCAGACTAAAACACCCTCGTATGTGATATTTTTCATTTTGGATCAACAATCGAAGCCTTCATCATCATAAGATATTTCAGTTAAAGCTTCCGAAATATTGCAGTGGTGTGACTGACAGGTTTTTGTGGCTCTGACTTTCTTGTACATGTAAAACTCATTCAGAGCTGGAGAAAAAAGACAAAGGAGAGTCCAAAGTTCAATAAGAAGTCACATGTTGCACTTAAGCCTGCTACTTGTTTCTGCTTTTCACATTTTGTATTAATTGGGCATAAAATTCTTCAATGACCCTCTATAGTTTTCAAGATAAAGTTGAAATTTCTAAATTAGTCCATATGGTGAATAATAAACTGACATCTCCTTTACTGTCTAACACATTCTACTATTTCCTTCCCATGTAGCATTTGTTCCAAGAATATAAATTAATTTTAGTTTCCCTGAATGTGAGTGGTCATTTACATTTACCCATGGCTTATCTTTTGTCATATTTTTTTCTCCTGTCTCTCCCAAATGTTTAGGTGATATTCTTCATTATTCAAGCCTAATTTGGAAATAATCCCTCTCCCCTATATAATCATTAACACCACACATCTGTACCAGATTTTATCACAACAGTCTTTTCTCTGTCCAAATACATAGTTTAAACCATTCAATGATAATGTAACATGTCTGATGTATAATCCACATGAAATGAAAAACATTTTCTGATTCAAATAAATTAAATTATATAATGTATGCATATATTAAATGTGCATGTGTATATTGATATATGGATTAATAGGCATATAAAGAAATACAAAATAAGCAAAGATAATGTATTAATTTTCTATTGCTTCTGTAACAAATTACCACAGACCGGGGGTGCAAGAGTAGTTCAGTGGTAGAATTCTCGCCTGCCATGCAAGAGACCAGGGTTTGATTCCTGGCTCATGTACTTCCCCCAGAACAAACAAACCAACAAAAACAAATAAAGAAACAAAAAATTCAGCAAATGGTGCTGCAATAATGGGATACTCACATGGAAAAAGAACGAAATGTGACCCCTGCTATAAAGCATGCATACACACACACACACACAAATGAACAAAAATTTACCACAGATTTAAAGGAATGCAACTGCAAAATATATTATCTCAATGCTTTGGAGGTCAGAAATCCTGAAATGAAGTGAAGAGGGCTGATTCCTTCTGGAAGAATTAGGGGAAATTCTGTTTCCTTGTCTTTTCTAACTTCCAGAGGCTTCCAGAGTTCCTTGGCTTTTAGCTCCATTTTCCATCTTCAAACCCAGTAGCATAGCCTCTTCACATCTATCTCTGACTCTGTCCTTTCTGCCTCCCTCATAGAAGGACCTATGTTTTCACAATAGGTCACCTCTCCTTAATCGAAGTCAATCTTAATTCAAGATTCTTAATTTTATCACCACTGCAGTGTCCCCTTTTTTTTAATTTTTAATTTCAATCTCAGTTGATTGACATGATTACTGAGTATGCAGTGTTTTCAGAAAATTGAAGCTATAGCACCCAGGATTTCTGAAAAAAAAAAATCAAATACCTGCTTCTTTATAGGACTTATACAAAGGATTATTGGTTTTTGGAATTATTTAGGACTTTCTCCATGCCAGGATATTCTGAACTTTCTTGAAAATGTGCCACTTTAGGGTCTTTTCAAAATTCCTTTTTTGGTGATGGTTCACAAATGTATACAACTGTAAAAAAATGATTTTAAAAAACATGATGTAGTCATGTAATCATGAAATTGTGCCATCAGGAGCAGGAACTCCTGTAATATTTAAACTTGTGCTTCAACATTCAGCATGAGATTACACCATTGTTTATGGTTTCTCTAGTTGTTTCCTGTGTTTATTTGACCTTTGTTCAAAGAAGGAATTTAACAACTATTAGAGAAGTTGCTCTTTTATAGGAAAAATTATGCAGAAAATATGTAATTCTCACATACCGAAGCATACACACAGTTTTCCACATTATTTACATTAGTATGATAACTTTGTTACAATGGATGACAAAATATTGTCATATTTTTACAATTAACTATAGTCCATAGTTTACATTAGGTTTTGCTGTTGTGCTGTATATTTCTATATTTTAAAACATTTTATTCAAATAATATACCTTTTACTTTTTAAGGTAGCATATTCACTGTCTGTGAACATTAGGATGTAGAAACCTTTGGAGTGGGAAGGACAAAGAATGTCAGACATGCCACATGCACACGTGTCATGAAATATCTTAGGCTCTACCTTTCACAAGGGACAAGCTGTTCCTCACTTCACTATTCAACCTTGGCTTCATTCAATTTCTTATTCACAATTTATATATCAATGTGATTAATCGCCTGATAATTGCATAGGGCTATGCTCATCACGAGTCTCCATTTATGGATAAAAATGGTGTTGGCAAAAACAATGCAAGCAAGGTTTCCATGAAAACACCGATGAGATTGGCAAGTTGGTATGACTGGAGACAGAAATAAGCGAAACTGTTCTTTGAATGCCTTCTGATCAACCACCCAACATTTGATGTGGGAGATGGGTAATATTTCATGATCATCGTATATTTCAAATATTTGTAAGGGGGTTCAGGATATGACTTTGCAATTCCAAATAATCATATAATTCTGTATTTGGATTAACCAGTCAGTGAAAACAATTAGAAAAATGTCTCTGAGCGAATTCACTCAGTGAAAAGGAAAACAAGATATTTTGGTAATCTAATTGATCTGAACAGATGCTGTTTTTTTTTTTTTATTCAGCCTACCACAATTAATAGCTGTTGAAAAAATGAGTAAACTGGATGATTTGCACATTTCAAAACAGTAACACATGGAATCTGCTTTCTGAGATCTTTCAGTATAGCAGTGGTGATAAATACACACATGAATATTCATAATAAAAGACAAACCTACCATATGATAATAGCAAAGTGTTGTATGTGTTCTGAGAATGAATAGTTTTCCCAGTAAGGCAAAATGGATGACTTCATAACCTCATGCTGCTACTGAAGAAAGGGTGGACCTTGGACCTGCAAAAATTGAGCAGTTGATAAATCATATAGAAAATTAGGTTTACATTATTGCTAAGATCACCAAAGTGCTTATACTTCTAGTCACTTCGAAATTATTCTTGGTTTGATGTAGAGAATTGATTCCAAGGAAATTTCAAAATGGTTATATTTTATTACCATTTCTTCTAAGTATTTGCTGCATTAATATGTGGCATGGTTTGTGACACTAGTCACTCTTTTATACTATGAATGTTTTAAATGAAATAGGAGAAATTGAATCATTTAAATGAAATGACAATTCTTTCAGTTTGTATATATTAATGTTAATATTTTATTTGATTGATCTTGAAATGAAAAACTATTTCATATGTTTATATTAATATATCAACTATGGGTAAAATTGATAATGTTGAATGGGCTGATTATTTTCAATATTAGTTGAGAGTAGTGTTGCAAGATCAATTTTAAGTCCCCTGCTGATTGACTCAATTATTTGTAGAGGACCTATCTATTCCCAAGGAAAATCTGATACGCATTCTTTTTTTAATTGCAAAGATAAAAACCCAAATCCAAAACACTATGTAAGCAATAAATACACTGCAGCAGGATTAATTTACCATATTATAATCTATTTCACTTTTTGATGTCTTCCAAAGGAAAATAATATTTTGGTAGAGTTTTAAGTTTTATGAAGGCAATATATGGTTATCATTATTTAATGATCTTTAATTCCACAGTGTTTATGTCAAATTACAGCCTATGATTTTTAACATTTAAGAAAAGGAGAAACAATATTATTAATTTAACTTTATAAAATATTTTATTATATGGAAATTGGTCAGTTACTAGAGGAAGTGTTATATATATATATGATTTCAACTTTTTATCCCATTAAGAAATATATGGCATTCTTGTTGTCAGTTTTTTATTAGTGGGATATGATAGTTAGATTAAGTTATTTCTATAATTTCTATTATAACAAATTTCTTTATTTCAAAGTTTAATGATTGTGCTTATGTCAGCATAGTAATAATTAACATGAATGATTAAAACAGTTAAAAAGAAAGAAATTTGAAATGGTATGATCAATTAATATGATGTGGTATGTGATATCTTATGACATAAAATTTATATTTTGTTATGTGTCAATTATATAACTAAAATATTTCCTGCTACAACATAATGTAGAAAGTTTGGACAATTTTTCATCAATTTAAAGTTAAAGTTTTTAAACATATATAGTTATTCTATAGCAAATTCACTTGGTGTCACCATGGGGTGGGCAAGCATCCTCCAAGTACATGGCCAATGAAGCTCTTCCAGTTTGAATACGACATCAGTGAATGCACAAAATGTAACACTAACTAGCAGTTCTTCAAAGTAGGGTTTGGAAATCTCTAGCTAGCATAAATCTATCCTGTTGGCTGCCGATTTTCTTAAATAAATTTTTCATGGCACAGAGCCATGTCTGCTTGGCTATCATTTGTTTATGGTGCATTTTACAGCACGGTGACAGAGTTGAGTAGAGGTGATAGACACTATACGGCCTGTAATGCCTCAAATGTTTGCCTTCTGGCTCTTTGGAGAAGAAATATGTCAACATCTATTCTGTCATAAATTTGCACCAGTTAATTATTAATTATATCATATTATTGACTTGATGAGTAATGTCATTAAACAGAAGAGATTTAGTACATGAGGGAGGGATAGTAAAAAAGCAAAGTTGAAATTTGAACCTAAGATTGTCCGATTCTAAAACCCATGCTCTGTCTGTTTTATTACACTTTCTTGCATACATATGTTTTTAAAAGGATTAAATTTATCACAATAAATGTTGTCTACATTAATTTTAGAGAGGATAATAAAAAGATTCATTTGTGTATTTGCCCTTCAGGAATCAAAACTTGTCTTTTTTTATGTCATATCAGATCATATAATTAGTGGAGGGTGAATAATTTCCCCAATTTTAGCAATAATTTTGGAAATGAAAGAATGCTTGGAACTTATAATAACTCAGATTATGTTCATATTCCCAATGATATATTTCCTTTTTCTATTGTTTTATTCCCTGCATTTTCATTCCTCCTATATCTCATTCCATATATATTGGAATTATTTTCAGTTGAGAAAATGTTTAAAGATGAAATTAAATTTAGTCATAATCAACAATTTTTAACAATTCCGATAAGGTTTTGACAATAAAGAAAGGTCAAAGTATTGACAAAAACAATTTTGGGTCAGATTTAAAATATGCTGCTTTTAAAAAAAGTAAATACTTTATCCCACAAGGTTGTCAAAGAACTTATTTTAATTAGTGATAAATTCTTTGAGAATAGCACAAAATCAAACAAATGTAGTGCAACATCAAGGAACATTAAGTAAAATGTTAAAGCTAGCATGAGTAACAAATGCAACTTGAAAAAGTGAGTAAGGATGTGTGTTTTGTCCAAGGGATTTTTCTGAATTGAGTAGATTATAGAATTACGAAAATGAAGACTAGGTTCTAGGTGTAAGCATGTGATAATAATCTTTTGAAAAAAAACAGTGTGAGTCACTTAACTCCTTCCTATTGTCCATGAGCTGCAGCAAACTTACAGTGTTGCAGCATCACTAATATGAGCTTAATGGTTGTGCTCATTGACCCCCATGAGTGCAGTTGTTTATTGGTAATAACACATTACATACAAAAAGATTAGTTCTCATTCTGAATCACATATAATATCCACAAAATCATCAGGAGGTTGAATGCAGTAGAGTCACCCAAACTATAAATGTCCTTGTAACTATAAATGTTAAGAGAAGTCTATGGCAACAGTTATGGGTTCTGGGGGGACTTTCGATCATTTACATCTGGGATAACTCAAGTTCAACTAATAAGGCCTTCCTCTGCTAAGCAGTGTATCTTGATTTGAGGAATATCTTTAGTTTTTAACTGAGATTTTTTTATAACAGTGTCATCTAGAGGTTGCACAGGGCCTTGACCCTGAGCACTCAGCTTTCATGCCACTATCATCCTTTTCTAAGCACAGCAAAGAAATTTGAAGTTTATGTAATCCAATGCAATCTATTGTTAATCTGTCTCATGATCCATGTACATCATTTTAACGCTTTTTTGTTTGTTTGTTTTTTATTAGCAAATTGGATATGGATATTATCCTAGATAGTGTCTCTTATCGGAAGTCCATGCAGGTTTAAGTTCCCAAGTTTTTTAATAACTGTGACTAATATGTCAGTTAGATTTTTTAAGCCTAAACTATGACCAACAAAGCATAGACTCATTAGGGAATGGAGAGGATTCATTTCCTTGCACAATCCAATTGATCTTGTCACCTAGTAATTGTGGTGTTTAGTCTTTAAAAATCTAGTAGTCCTACTACATGAGACAACACTGTTTATGCCATAGCTTTTAAAATAGGGTCCACCAACTGTAATACAAGAGGAAAAAGAAAATAGCAAAGAAAAGAAAAGGTTAAGGTTGAGATAGAAAATGAGTTGCTTTTTGGTGAAATTGACGTATCATTTCTATGCAAATGTGTCTTCTCTCCTCCTATTCTGTGAGCTATTTCTTTCACAAAAAGATTTTTAGACTAATTGTTATCTGCCACTTGCTAAATCTGTTTTCTAAATTACAAATTCAGCCTTCACTGCGGCTGTACTGCCAGCCACCTCTTTCACAAAAGATCTTTGTACTAATTGTTTTATCTGCTGCTTGCTAAATCTGTTTGCTAAATTATACCTTTCATTGAAATAGCACCAAAACTTACTCAGGAAGCAATTAGTAGGTATTGACATTTTTTAAAAAAGCAGAGTTTATGTAAACTTTGGATAGTGTGGGAGGGTCTGAAAGATAGATGTACAAATAATATATCAATAAAGAGACTACAAGGATTTTAGAGGACGTAATGTTATTTGACAAGTGTGTTTTCTAAAAGCTTTGCCAAAAGTAGGTTTTCTGAAATTCAATGTGCCTACCTACAACCAGGTAAATAACGTTGAAACTTTATTGTATGCTGTTATAAATAAGAAATCTTTCAGATATCTGGTCTGATTTTAAAAGGATGAAGCTCTTTACTATATTTTAAGTTTACATGTATTTTCTTCTCCACAGTACAATTAAGGTTTGTTGAGTATATTGCAGTTTTGCTTCACGAAGAGACATACAAAGCATTATCCTTATGCTGTTTAAAAAAGTCATAGTAAAATGAAATATTTAAAACAGAAGCTTCTGCTCTCATTATTATGTAAAATCATATTGAATTTAAACCTTCCTGAGTTTATATCTATTTCCACTCTTCTAGAATCATTCATTCTTGATATGTCTAAATATCTCAGGAATGCAATATATATCCCCTAAGGGGAAAAAAAAGTAAATTAAGGAGATAAACAGTTGTTGAGTGAGTTTTAAAAAGGTGGGAAACTGAGGTTCTTATTCTTGCCATAAGGTAGAGTGGATGTTCTGCATTAACAATATAAGTTATTCTAATCTATTAACACTTCCGAAGTGTTCCACACAATGAGATATATAAATAATTTGTGTTTTCACCATTCAACTGAATTTTTTATGTCTCCCTATATATATATGTATTTCTAATCTATATACACACACACACAGAGGCAGATAAGTGGTATGTATATGACAGGGAATTTTGTTCACAGTGTTTTGGATTTTCTTTTGGGGGGTGGTTTGCACTGGCCTCCCCACATGGAATGGGTCTCCCACATGGCAGGGGAGAATTCCACCATTGAACTACCCATGCTGAAATGCATTTTACTACTAGAAGAAGAATTTTTAGGCTCAGGAGCTAAAATATTAATTTCAGCTAAGTCCTATATTCCTTTCCCAATGGAAGTTTCTTTAAAATCTATGATACATGTTTTAAATTCATATTTGAATTTGAAGTTTTCAACATGAACTTTTAACAATACAATTTTGTCATGGATTACCAAGAAAGGAAGACAAATTTTAAGATAAAATATCATATATTTAAATGGAGCTTGGCAAAACATGTTATAACATTATTTATTAGAATATGTCTGCTTGGAACGTGTTCAGCAGTGCCAATGATAGACTTATCAATTAACATACCACAATTAATAAAAAGTATTTATTACATGTATGGTTTTATTATTTATATGTGGGTTTTTGAGAAAGAAAAATATGTCTTCTATTTAGAAAGATTATCAATAAATAGGTATTGATGAATAAATTAGCAATAACGCTGGCTTTTCATGATAATAGGAAGGTGAACACTATTAATGATAAAAAAACGGTGAAATAAATCTTCTAATTTTACTTCTGATCAAATATTTGCAAGTGGTAATATTAATTGAGGAAAAGAAAAATAAGAATATTGCTTTCATTTTCACTGTTAATTAGAATAAGAACAAAACACATACACATCTGTATATTTATAATTGCACACATAATTTAAAAAGAAAATTCTGTAAAATACAATAAATTTTTCCAAAGATAATATTATCTACACAGATACTAATTCAGTAAGGAATGCAATGGTTAGATTACAATGTACTTTTGACTTGTGAAGCAATATATAAACTGTCAAATATTGTTAGTAAATATTATAGTGCCTATTTATTTCTGGGCATAAAATTTTACAGCTCAGGTTTATTTAACATTCCATTTTTCATTTTCCAGTTATTATCCATGTGTCTTTTTGGACAATTGAACAGGAAATTCTTTGTTTTTTTTAAATGTCTATCTCACTAGAATTTAGCATATTGTTTGTTATACTTTGTTCTAAATTACAAGAATAACTTTATCCAAAGTTTTGTTTTTTTCTCTGTGGCATTTATTTTCATTTTAATAAAATTTTTGTTTTTCCTATTAACTTCAGGTGAATTCAGCTATAAGGGCACACAATTATAAATATATCCTCAATATATCTTCTAGGTGCATTTGTAGTATTGAATTGTTCAAATAAGATATTACACTTTTTAAAAATGCATTTACCCTAGCTTTTTATTGTAAACTATATTATAATTTTGACTCATTCTATTACCACTTTACTAAAACTACTGTCTAGAAAGTCACAGTGACCCACCAGTAAGCCCATCTACTTGCAACTTATCATTTTTGTTTTAATTTTGCATCTTTCACTCATCTCTTCCTTTTAATGTCTTTTATCCTCTGGACTCTGTAGCAGTTTTCTTCTTGAATTTCAGCCGAAATGAATGAAAACTGCATTTCAGTCTCCTTCGCTGATCTATGCACAATAAATATTATTTTCTGGAGCTTTATTTGTTAAAAGAAATTTGCTTTCTGAGCTCCCTCTTAGCAATCACGTACTGTCAGAATTTCTTCTATAATCTCCATAAACATGACTCTGATCTCTAATGCTTCCTTGGGTATTTTTCCTTGGGTTCTTGAAATCCAATCCCACATTAGTAACTGCCCTTAGATATATTCACATGCTGACATCAAATTTAATATGCTCAAAATTGAAACTACCATCTTACCTAAAACTATAACTCCTATAGACATACTATAGACCTTTACTGAGGCAGAAAGATGCTTCAGTTATAAAAGCATTAAAACAATATTTCTTAGCAATAACTTCTCTAGTGCACAAAATATTATTGACAACACATTAATTTCTCATATTTTCAGGCAAAAAATATGAAAAATTGAAATCTAGCACTATGTAAAAGTTCCGATCCTGTTATCATTAGAATTTGTTAATTGTGTGCTGCTATTGTACTTCATTTTAAATCTTCCATCGAACCTTATAATAATAAATAAGCCCTATTTATTATTATTATATATATATAATCATATAATTATAGGTTTGAAATGATATGTAACACTTTTTAATGTCATACACGGTATTTTGTATGTTTGCCTTATTTTTATTAACAGATATATTGATGATAAAGAAAAAAGAAGAAAAAGCAGCTATATCCATAGGTTTGCTTTTAAGATTCTTGAGTAAAGTACTGTGGTCATTCAGGAAGTATATATTTACAACCGTCTCAGACAGAACTGCTCAGAAGTAAATGCCAAATTATAGTCATGGAACTGTTTATTTTTGTCTTTTTATTAAATCATGAATAATGAGGTATAGTTTACAAGCAATGAAATTCTTCATTTAAAAGTGGCTAGTTTGATGACTTTTGAAAATTCTATATAGCAGCATTATTAACACCACAATTAATGTATAGATAAATTCTGTAACTCCAAAATGTTCTCCAGTGCCCTGTCTATTATGAATCAAGCCATCATAAATATTCATGTACAGGTCTTTTTGTGGACATATGTTCTCAGTTCTCTCCAGTAACTAACTAGTGATGAAATAGCTGGGTGGGATGGTGAGGGTTTCTCCTTAACTATGTTAGAAACTGTCGAATTGTCTTCTGAGGTGGCTGTAACATATTACATTCCCATGAGCAATATATGAGTGTTCAACTTACCCTGAGACATTGCTAGCTGACGTAGGCATTTTTTATTTTAACCAATCTAGTTACTCACTGTTCTGGTGCCATGTTATAATTTTAATTTGCATTTCCTGAAAAACTAATGATTGTGAGTGTTATTTTGCATACTTATATGCCACCGGTTTATATTTAGTGAAGAATCTGTTCATATATTTCACCTATTTTGTGGTGTGCTTGTCTTCTAATTATTGGGTTGCAATAGTTCTTCATATATTATGGAATCAAATTCATTATCGTAAACGTGTTTTGCAAATATTTTCTCCCAGATTAGATCTTTCCTCTTCATTTTCTTAATAATGCTTAACAAAAAATTGAACTTTTATTTTACTTTAATGAAAATTGACCACATTTTTAATTTTATGTTTCATTTGCATTGCTTTCTTTTGATGTTTGAAACCAAGGTTTCTTTTTGCTTACTGATAGAGGTTTTATAGATTTACCTCTTAATCTTAAGGATACTGTCCATTTCAAATTAACTTTTGCATATGATTTGAAATTTCATTGTTTTATATATGAATTTTAAAATGTTCCAGCAATTTTTTTTAGATAGAAGACCAATTCTTCATTGATTGTTCCTTGTCAAATTTGTTGAAAACTATGATATTTACAGCTCTATTTCTGGACTCCCTTAACTGTTTTACTGATAAAATAGATCTACCTATCTTTATGCCAATATTATGCTGTCTTAATCATTGTAGCTTTATAAAAAGTCATGAAACATGGCAGAGTGTTCTCTAACTTATTTCTTCTTATTCAAAATTAATGCTATGCAATGTTGGAGACCCGGGTTCGATTCCTGGTGTCTGCTTATGCAAAAAAAACAAAAAAAAAGATAAAATTAACGCTATTGAATTCTATGTAGATTTTTAAATCAGTTTATCAATTACTACTTAAATGTCTTCAGAAATTTTCATTGGGATTACATTAAAGATAGAGTTCAATTTTTAAAGTATTGACAAACTAATAATATTGAGTCTTCTAATCCAGGAACAAGATATACCCTTCCATTAATTAGTCTCTTTAAAATAATTCTCCATGCATTTTTTCCTTAATTTCCAACATGAAAATATTACATATATTTGTCAAATTCCTAAGTGTTTCAATATTTCTAATAGTGTTGTAAATAATGCAATTTTAAAATTCAAGCTTCCAGTGTTATTACTATTATGTATAAGCTATCAGTAAAACAATCATTTTCTGTGTATACATCTGGGTATTTTGTAACTCTGATGAACTGATACATTGATTACAGATTTTTTTAAGAATTCTAGCTCACTAATCATGTTATCTGAAACCAATCACAAATTTATTTCTTCTTCTCCAATACGTATTACTTATTTCCTTTTTTGCCTTGTAACACTAGCTTGGACTTTCAGACATTGTTACAAGTCGTGCACCTTACCTGTGTTCCCAGTCTTTGTGGAAAAATTTTCAGTCATTTGCCATTGGGTCTGACATTATCTGAGGATTTAAGTAAGAAGACTTTTGATTAGAAGGTTTTTTTCTAATCCTAGATTACTGAGATATTTTACCATAAATGGATGTTGAATTTGTGAAATGTATTTCTTGTATATCTTAAGATGATCATGTGAATTTTCTTTTTTATTTAGCTGATACTGTGAGTAAAATGGATACAAATTCATTCCTGAAATAACCCCCAACTGATCATCCTAGATGATCACTTTTATAGTGTATTGGCTTTTTATTACTGGGAACACAGGTAAGGTGCACAGCTTGTAACAAAGTCTGGAAGTCCAAGCTAGTGTTACAAGGCAAAAAAGGAAATAAGTAATATGTATTGGAGAAGAAGAAAAAGCATTTTTATTAATGCTTTTCATTTATATTCATTAGGAATACTGAACTGTAGTTTTATTTCTTTATATATCCTTTTCCAGTTTTAGTGTCAGGGTAATGTTGGCTTCCTAAAGTATTTTGGGAAGCACACCATTCCCTTCTATTTTCTGTAAGATTTTTGGTAGAACTGACAATATGTCTAACTTCAATTCTGGGTAAAATTTACCAGAGAAACTATCTGGACCAAGGATGTGTTTGTGTTTGAAAGTTTTAAACTCTAAATTGAATTATTTAAATAAAATGGGTCTATAGAGCCATCTATTTCTTCTTGAGTGAGCTTAGTTTGGATCTTTAAAAAAATCTGTCTATTTTATCTGTGTTTTCAGATTTATTGTTATATTCCTTTCAATGACTCTAGGACCTATAATGATTTCTTTCTTTTCTTTTTTTTTAAATATTGGAAATTTGAGCCTTCTGTCTGTCTTTGTTTTTCTCGATTCAAAGACCAGAATTTTATCAATATCATTAATCTATTATAAGAACCAGATTTTGATTAATTTTTTGTTTTTCATTTTTCTATGTTACTTGATTTCTGTACTTATCTTTATTATTTCTCTCTTCTTGTTTGCATTTAGGATATTTTGTTCTTTTTCTCTCAAGTAGAAGCCTAGATAATTGATGTGAAAAGAAAAGGTTTTCTTTTCTATTGTAAACATTTAAAACTAAACATGTTCCCAAAACACTACTTTGATCTATCTTCTACAAAACTGAATTAAATACATTTTAAATTGTGACATTTATTTTATGCTTCAAAATATGGTATACTTCAATCAATGTTCCATCTCTACTTGAAAAGGACATGCATTCTTCTCTTTTGAGTGGTGTGTATGGTTATTGTCAATTATTTCAGATTGGCTAATAGTTTTAAGTCTTTTATGACTACTAGTTTTCTGTATACTTCTGTTAAATCAGTTACTGAGGTGAATATATAAATCTTTAGCCAAAGCTAGTGAGTTACTATGATTCATTTTACTTCAAGCATTTATTAAATACAGGTACACTTTTGATGATTATGACCTCTTGGTAAATTGACGTATGATCATTTATTATGTACTTCTTTAACCCTCATCATTCTTGTACTGATCTTAATAGAGCCACTCTTTTTTTTTTTTAGATTAGTCTCTGTAGCCTCATCATTTTATTTCTATGTATGGCTTTATACTTAAAATGAGTTTCATGTAAACAGAATATTGTTGGGTCTTACTTTTTAAATTTTATTTACTTATTTTTTCGTAAAAGTACTGAGCTTCTGTATAACCCCCCCACACACACACACGCAATTTTCCTCATTATTAACACTTTGTATTAGTAATGTATTTTGGTTACAGTTGATGAAACAATGTTATTACAATTACACTTTTAATTGTAGTCCATATTTCACATTAGGGTTTACTGTTTGTGTTGCACGATTCTATGGTTTCTTCAACATTTTTATTCAGACAGCAGATACACCAACTAAAGTTTCTCATTTTAACCAGTTCCAAATATACAATTTAGTGGTGTTAATTGCATTCACAATGTTGAGCTACTTTCACTATTATCCAGTAGGAAAACTTTTCCATCACCCCAAACAGATACTCTGTATCAATTAAGCAATTTTTCCCCATTCTCTACTCCATCCTTGCCTCTGATAACCTGGTTCTTGCTCTTTTAATCAATCTTTCAGTCTCTGTTGTTATAGAGTGTTAAAACTATTTAAATTTAATATACTCATTAATGTGATTGGGTTTAAATGTACAACTTGTTCTTTGCTTTCTTAGGACTGTTTTCCATTTTTCCTCTTTTCTTTTCTTCTTTTGTTTATGATTTCATTTTTATTTTTAGCATTGGATTATTTCTTAATCATCTTTTTACTTTTCTTACTGGCTACACTAGGTTTTACAATACCCATCTGTTTTGGTTTGCTAAAGCTGCCAGAATGCAATATGCCAGAAATGGAATGGCTTTATAAAGAAATTTATTAAGTTGCAAGTTTACAGTTCTAAGGCTTTAAAAATGTCCAAACTAAGGCATCAAAAGGGAAGATACCTTGATTCAAGAAAGGCTGATGGATCCATAACACTTCTGTCAGCTGGGAAGGCACAGGGTGACATTTGCTGAGTTTCTCCCCATTTCTTCTTACTGTTTCCCCAGGGACATTTTCTTTCTGCATCCAAAGGTCTCTAGCTGTGCAGGCTCTGTCTTTTTCCAAAATGGTTCCCTCTTAAAGGGCTCCAGTAAGCCACATCACCTTTAATGGGTAGAAACACATCTCCATAAAAACAATTTAATCAAAAGAATCCCACCCAGTAATATTGAATGAGAATTAATGAACATGGCTTATTCTACAGTACACAACAATTTCAAACCAGAGCAACTTAACTAATCACAACGTCCTAATAATATAACACTTTACTTATATACTCTGATACAGAACTTTGAAACAGTATACCCTCATTTTCTCCTTGCATTAACTTGTGCTACCTTGCTGTCATGTACTTTATTTTCACCAAGTATAAACCTCCACAAGGCAATTTTACTATATTTTTAAACAAGCAATTATGCTTTACAAAGATTAAAGCTGAGAGCAAATTCAATTCATACTGCTAGTGAAATCATGGACATGCTCACAGACCTCTCCAAGCCCTTGCCTACTACCCCTTCTTTTCTGTTTTGTGCAGATGTTTCAGTGCATTTCTGTTTCACAGCTCAGGGAAGAAGTTCCCCTCCCCCAGGGTTAAAAAATACCCTAAATCCTGGGCAGTACAGATTTGTTTCTCCTCTCCAAGTAGAGTAGGCATATGGAGCTGACATCCACCAAACCTGATTGAGTGGATGACCCCCCAGGAAACTGGTCATGGTGGGATTTCATCTACTACCCCTTTGGGCCCTTTGTTCTGTGTAAGTAATAAAGCAGTCATTTACTAAAAGTTTTGTGCTTTAGCTTGGGTTCTCATGATGCACCACCCAGCAACTCCTTCCACATATATTGTATGAGTTAGCTACAGCTGCTGATATGCACTTCCATAAAGTGAGGTGGCTTTCACCATGGGGATTTATTAACTTACAAGCTTGCTGTTCTGAGGCCATGAAAATATCCAAATCAAGGCATCAACAGGCAATGCTTTTTCCCTGAAGAACAGCTACCAGCCATCCTGGGGCTCCCTGTTATATGGCAATGCACATGGCTGTGTCTGATGGTTTCTACTTTCTCTCCTGGGTTTTGTTGCTTCCAATTTCTGGGTTCAGTGGCTTCTTCTATGTTTCTGTGGCTTTCTTTGTCAGCTTCTGTATTTCTCTCTGTCTTTTTCTCTCTATTTGATACTCATAAAGTATTTCAGTAAAAGGATTAAGACCCACCTGAGGCATGACTCAACTGAAATAATCTAATCAAAAGCCCCACCCACAATAGATTTATACTCACAGAAATGGATTAGCACTAAGGACATCATTTTTTCTGGGGTCCTTAAAGCCCCCAGACCATATGCACATGCATAATCCTCATTTTTACTCTCTGATTTTTTCCATTCTTTTGTGGAAATCCTTATTTCTTTTTTGCATTGAGCATCATAGTCTTTCTGCATTTAAGTTTCTTTAATAGTTCTTTCAGTGCAGGTACACTGTAAATATTTACTTCCAACTCTTCTTTCTCTGAAAATATCTATATGATCTTCAGTTTTGAAAGATATTTTCTGTCTATAGAATTCTAGGTTTAATGTTTTTTCTTTTTTCTTTAATGTATGATTTCAAATAAGAAATCTGCTGTAAAAAGCTGCTTTTGTTCTTCTGTGTATAATGTTTCTGGTTTTCATCTAAAGCTTAATTTTACCCTTTTTGTGATGTATCTAGATATGTCTTGTTTTTATTTATTCTTTTGGGGCTAGTTGAGCTTTCCAAATCTCTAGTTTTTGATCTTCCATTAATGTTAGAAAATTATCAGCTACTATACTTTCAAATTGTATTTCCCTCTTTTCTTATGCACCCCATTTATATCTATGTTTGGGCTTTAGATATTTTCTCAAAACACTAAGAATATTTCATTAATTTTTCTTTTTATAACCTTAATTGTTCCTTCAATTTGTACAATATCTATTTAGCTATCTTCTAGTTCTGTAATGATTTCCTCTGATTTTCCTGACTGATTATAACATATCAAGGGATTATTCATTTCTGATGTGGTATTTTACTTTGTTTTGACTTTATATATTAAGCATTTCACTTGACTCATTTTTGTAGATCCCAATTCTGCTGTAATTCAATACCTGTTCATGTGTGTTGGTGACATTTTGTGACAAATAATTTCACTTATTTATCAAAATTATTTTAAAGTTCCTGTATGATTGCCCCAGCAGCTAAATCATCTCTAGCTGTAACTCTATTGACTGTTTTATCTCTTGAAAATGGGTGATTTTTTTCCAACCTTTGGTATAATACATCTTTTTTTTTTATATATATAGAGTGGTGTATAAAGGAAGAGTAGAGAATGAGGTGATACATAAATTCTAAATGGGCATGCCTCTTCTTCCTTAAACTCTGATTGTGAAGGGTTTAGTGAATTTTATTAGTAATTGAGCTGAATTTGTGTTTTTCTTTTACTATATTCATCATCAGTGTACTTGAGCTTTCAAATCCCTTCAGCCTTGGGTAGCTGGTACCATCTATTGATTGTGAAACATGCTTAGCTAAACAGATGTCTCAGTGTTAATGGTCCAATTTCAACTCTCGTCAATCCCTGAGCACACCTGTGTCACAGACCTCTCTCCATATGTATACAGTTTTGCCCCTTACACAATGAGTAATAAACTCCTTTTGTTTTCATTGTTTTGGAGAGGTCAAGGTGGAGGTAGGGGTAGTTCTCTCTTCACATATTCCAGCCTCAGTACATTAGCCTTAGGGGTGGGTATTTCTCAATGTTCTTGCCATAACAGCCTAAGTATGCCTTGTGTCTGAGAGGATATTATGTACAAGAAAGTTTTACCCTTTCCCATCATAAAATCATATAGACCACTTCTTTGAATCATTACAGCATTCTAGACCCAAGGAAGTGTCTTGGCTTCCACCAGAGATGCTCATCTTTTTATTCCATCCATCCATCAGCAATAGTATACCTTTCTCAGGGGTCAGAGACAAAAGATTTCCTCCCCTTTTCCCAATGATATTGTTTTTCATGTAGTAAATGCTTATCCCAAGAGCAGGGGCATTTCCTACTCTTTCTTTAGGGGTAGATAGCTATACTGTCTACCCCATTCCAATAGGCAGTTGGTTTACACTAAGTTCCTGTTTCCAGAGCAGTTTCCTCCACTAACCTAGTTACTTATGGCTTTTGCTTTTCTATAAGAGAAATGTCCCCCAAATGAGGAGGGATTTGTGTCTTTATCTAACTGGGAATGTTCTCTCTGCCCTCCTGCCATTCTTCCTATCTCATGAGCACCCAGAGAATGAAAACACCTGGCAAGTGAAAGTCTCCATTTATGTCTGGAGCTACCAGGGACTCTAATCCATGCCACTAGACAACATTTGATACTTAAGAATATATTTAATTGCAAATGCTGTTTTTCTTTCACATTTGTAAGGGTGACTGCCTCTTTCTACCATGCTCTGTCTTTTCTCTCCTCAGAGAGCCTTATCACCTTTATAATGCAGTTCACCTAGTAGCTTTGCCACCCTAGCTACCTGACAGACTTATATTCTGATTTTTCTTGTTTTAGACAGAAAACAATGTTCTCTTGTGGCTTTCTACAGATTTGAAGAATTTGATTCAAAGTACTTTTTTTCAGGGAGTAATTGCAGGAAGTAATGCTGAGGGAATGGAGAAATACATTAGTCAGGGTTCTCTAGAGAAACAGAACCAATAGTATATATCTGTAAATATGATATTATAAAAGTGTCTCATGCAACCATGGGAATGCAATAGTTCCACATATGTAGGGGAGGCTGTGAAGCTGGCAACTGTGATGAAGGGTCTCAGTGAAGTTCATAGGAGAGGCTTGCTGGCTGAAGAAACAGTGAAAATTCTCTTTTTCTTCAAAAATTTTCAACCATTTGGATCAAGTTCAATTGACTGAATTATCTTGCTTGCAGGAGATGCTCCCTCATTTGATATGTAATCAGCCACATTTCACAGCTGAAATCACCTGACTCATGATTTACTAAACCAGTCTTCTGGTTTATAAACCAATCACAAAATATCTTTGCAGTAATTGTCAGGTCAGCGCTTGCCTGAACTCATAACTAGGCACCTTCATTTGGCCAAGACACCACAAACTAACTATCACAGCTATCAATTGTGTCAATTTGGCAGCTTGGCACATGACCTTGAAATATTCTTGATGTCTAGATGGAACATAATAACAGACATATATTTTATCTAACAGTACTCAATTGTCCTGTGTACAACTAGAGATGCACTAAATATCTCCCAAATAGGATGCATGCACTGTTAGGTAACATACACTCTTAAACTTAATATTCTATAACTTAAATACTATAACATGAACAATACAACTTGTGTCATATGATAAGAAAATGATATTTGCTTTATGTACAAATACAAAACAGAACAAGGAGAATATTCATATCATCACAAGAAGTGAGCAGTTGTTGGAAGAAAGGTAATAAAAGTGCATAATTAAGATTACAGCTTTGCAGTTGGAAATTCTGGAACACTGTGTAGCATTCATATGAAATCTTTTTCACCTGAAGAGTGAAGAAGTTGTGATATTGATCCATCAACTATATGCCATTACCGCTAGAAGACTGTTTTCATGGTCTTTTATTTGGAAGAATTTTTTGCTTCATTAGTTCTCTCTATAACGATTCTGTAAAATAAATTGTATATATATATATATAATGCTTAGAAAATTGTTTACATTTGATTGCATTCTCTAAACGACCTATTAATACAAACTGGCATTTACATAGTTCTGATATAAACATAGGACCCCCAGGATGTGCAATCATTTAAGTGCTTAAATAAGGTAGTTCAATCAGGAGTTATCACAAAATATAACAATAGAAAGAGACCAAATGTTGCTGAGAGGTTAAGTTGAACCCAAAAGATGACTTTTGATAATACAGAGGTCAAGCAAAAGCAGTTTTCATAGTTATAGTGGTAGATATTTAATTAAGAGAGATTCAGAAGAGAATGTGAGTCAAGTAAGGAAGTGGAAAAATAATTAAACAAAGCTTTTTTTTTCTATTAATGAAGAAAAGAGAAATGAAGTGGTAGGTAGCAGTTTTGGGGTGCTTTTCTGTTGTTTTGTTTGAAAAATCCTGGAGCATGTCTACATGTTTATATGGAGTTTTCATTGAAAATTGGCCATTGGTGATATAGAATAGTGAGTGAAATAAATGCTGGAGTGAAGTTCGTACAAAGTGCATGCAGTGTGGGAGACATAGACACTCTAGTGATTGGGGACAAGACGACTTTAGCTGTATCAATCAGAAAAACAAAACCAACAGGGTGTGTGGTGTATATGTGTGTGTGTGTGTGTGTGTGTACTAAATTATATCATATCATCATATATATATCATACCATATCATATCGTGTCTTACATTATATTATTATATTATATTGTATTATATTATATTGTATTATATTATATTGTATTGTATTGTATTATATTATATTATATTATATTATATCATATCATATCATATCGTATCATATCATATCATATCATATCATATTATATTATATAATTGGCTCATGTGGGTTGGGGCTGGCAAGTTCATAGGACAGGCCATAGGACAGGTTAGAGGCTGGAAATACCAATCAGAATTATGTTGTTCTTGAGTACAAATTATTTAGCCTTTCTACTCAGAAGGAATGAAGGTTGTAGTTTTAAAGTAGAATCCCTCAACCCTCAATTCTCATTTTTAAGATCGCCAAATGATTGGAAAATGCATACCCACTTTATAGGGTAATCTCCTTTAATTAAAGTCAACTGATTGTAGGTGTTAATCCCATCTATGAAGTACTTCTGTGGCCACTACCAAGTCAGTGTTTGGTCGAACAACTGCTCACTATAACCTAGCTAGGTTGTCACAAAAATTAAATATCACAATAGTAGTTGAGATACTTCATTATTGTTAAAAATAGAAAAGTAGATGGTATCTATGACTGCTACAAATGCACCTGTTCACTATTTTATGATGTTAGGTTAAATAACAAGATTCCAATAGACAGCTTCTACTCATCGAATTAAGAGGCATTAGAGGTACAGAATGTGTAGAATACTGGCACATTCAAAACTGCTTTTTAAAAAACATTGTTACATACTGAGCACTTCTATGTATTAGAACTTGTAAATAGGCCAAGTGATTAATCATAAATGATATTAATGTTTACTCAATGTAATTATTTTTTCTAAGTTCTGTGACAAAGACAATTATATTATTTTATTTAAAGAGTTTTTCCTTTCATATAAATATAGATAAATAGATTACCAGGGCTGCCTTTAAAAAGAAAAAAAAATAAACCTGTAGGATTTTTTTCTGAATTCCTTCTCCTGATAAATACTGAGTTTCTCTTCATTATAAAAATAGATGATCGAGACTTATAGCAGATACTTTACTTAAACACAAATCATTTGGTTGTAATCATAAATGATCCAGAATATTTTCATAAACCCTAAAGCATAATCATATTCATATATTTATAGGAAGCAAAGCAACTAAGAAAGCATGGGCAACAGTATTTTCAATTATAATATATAATACAAGGTTTTTTGAATAATTATCAGAGACTTACAGATGAGCAGTAGTCTCCTAATCACAGAACTTTGATTAATCTAATCAGTCCTTCACTCTGACTGTGCAAATAATGTCCCCACTTGTGTTGATTTGAACCAACAGGTTTCTTTTATTAATGAATAAAATAAAGTTACTAGTGATAATGACAGTATTATGACTGAATATTAAAATCTGAAAGGCAATATGACAGAATTAATAAGTTCATTACTAAAAGAGGAAAATGAAAACTCATTGACAATATTTACTCAGGCAAAATGCCAGCCATCTGTAGTCAGATAATGGAGAAAGACACCACAACTTAAATGTGCTGTTTATGGTTCAAAGTCTCTTGAGTACCTATTACTTTAAACATTTTATAAGTAAAACACATATGAGGAACATGAATAAGTTCCTTCAAAATAATTTTAAATTATTATTAAAGGTAAAATGTTATTATTTATAAAACCTATTGTAAACTTTGCCTCTCTCCCTACCCACCACTGGAATTTTTCTTGTTTCCATGCTATATAGTGAATCTAGTCAAAATAAGCAAATTAATTCAAAAAGAGAATTAATGCTAATATGACTCGCTTTTTTTAATGAAGAAAAATATAAATACATGTGCTCTAGAGAGCACAGTAGTTTACGCACACTAAGAAATTCAAATGAGATCTTGAAAACTATAGGCAAATCCAATGTGCAATAAAGATGTACTGAGAGGCTGCATGCTTTTTACGTGAGCCTAATGGTCATTTTATTGGCCACTAGCTAAGCCTTAATGTGGGTAAGTTCATTAAAATCAGGTGGAATTGCAGAAAGCATTGGTTTGAATTAGGAACCAAAGGTTAAGAAAATAAAAATTTATCTGCTAGAATCTCTAGACTGGCACTACCTCTAATATCTGTATGATTGTTTTTTTTTTCCTATTCCACTTGGCACAACAAATAGCAGTGTCTCCACCACCTATTTTGCTGATGCAACTCATGGAAGTGGCTTTTTTCACATCATCCATTAGTTCTCTTGTTCCCTAGCAATAGCTTCCAACTAAAAAAAAATGCATATCAATTCTATAAAATTTACTTTGCTGGGGACAAAGCATCAATATATTTCTTACTGCTTTCAGGACCTCTGTTTAGGTCCAGCCAGCCAGCAGTTATGCCAGAGACTACAGGAGCTTGACATTCTCACCCAACTTGCAATCAATGATGAAGTTAGAAAGTATACCTCACATCATCTTCCTATTTCTGGACTTCATATCCCTCTCATCTAGCATGGAATTACAAGTCTCTATGTTATTGAGCATCTTAAGGAAGTTATCGCCATTCTATCACCAATTATCATCTCATTGATTTTGCCAGCATATTTTTATCAGCCATTTTCTCCAGTTTTAGCTTCACCCAACATGGCCCCAAAGAATTGCACCAGGCTCTCCAAGACCTTGACAATGATATTAAACTCATTCTTTCTCAAGAAACCACCTTTCATTTGGAAAATATTCACTGTTACTATGGAGCTATGCCTGGATGAGAAGAATTATAAATAGTTTTGCCATACAATTCTCTCATGTCATATTATGATGTCAAGATGGAAAGCAGGCTGAAACAATTAATGCTGTATTATGCTCATAGAACTGAAACTAAGTCATCAGAAAAAAAATTAACATTTCATTCAAAACCAGTGATAAGGAATGGGAGATAGATCTGAGAGGCCAGGTGCCTTGAACACTTGAATCCAAAGGAATCAGAAGATTAAGACCATCTATTCCATTCCATAATTTCCTGCCTAGAATAGTGTCAGCTAGTAGAAATAGGTCAAAATATGAATATGTGTTATTCTATGGTTTAATAAATTCACATATACGACTGGAAAACTTGGTAGAAACAACTCTGCATTTGCTCAGATATTCTTAGTATGTATTTTTATATAGTCATGTAGATAATTTTTTTTTAAGTCCATCCTGCTTCCTTCCTTCTTTTGACTCTATAAGGTTTCTGTTAGTACTTACATCGGGGAATTATAGAACCATCTCTATTCCTGTTATCATTTTATCATGTGTATATATATATGGTTTGTTACCTTAGGCAACATTGTTTACTGCATACTAAATCCTTTCTTGAGCATATTATTGTATGATTTTTCTTACATCTGTGCAAATCATAGTATAATAGTGATAAAACCTACACAAATAATCATGAATATAATTTCTATGATCTCTCATAGATATCAAAAGAATTAAATCACTCTGTGTGTTTCTTCTTGTCTATAAATCTGATACTATATTGTTTAGTTGCAAAGTGATTTTATCCTAAAATGATAAAATATTCATACTTCTAAAATATGATGTATAACTTATTGAGGCATGATGAAAAGAATCAAATGCACCTCACACAGATCTATTATCTACTCTATTAACATTTCCTAAATATTCTGTTCTTATATTCCTACCGTATTTCTAGTTATTCCCCCATCTTATATTCCATAACCAAATCTTCCTTTGGAAGTGGCCTTTGGAACTGTTGCTTTTGAAAATGCTGCTCCATATCCAGAAAATTCAGTAATATCTTCAGCTGATTTTTTTTAAATAACTGCTCTCTGAATTCATTTTAACAGAAATTTAGCTCTCTTCTAAGGAAACCCTTTTCCCTAAAGTCCTCTCTGATGGTTAGGTTTGTGCATCAACCTGGCTAGGTTATGGTGTCCAATTATTTGGTAAGGCCAGTACTAGCCTTTTTGTTGCTATGAGGATATTTCATGGGTTTAAATAATTAGTCAGTTATTGCATCTATGGCTAATTACATATACATCAACAAAAGTAGATGGTCTCCAGCAATGAAAGAAGTGTCATCCAATCAGTTGAAGACTTTAAAGGGAAACCTGATGATTTCAACAATCTGAGAGAGAATTTCTATCTCTACTCAGCCAGCCAGGTTTTCCTGGGGATTTCCTCTAAACCTTCACTGGAGTTCTAAGCTTTGTGGCCAGCCCAACAGATTTCAGATTTGCCAATTCTCACATTTATGTGAGCAATTCCTATTTCCGTGGAGAACCCTTACTAATACACCCTCCAAAATGGTTCCCTCTTATTCCCTCCTGATATCTCATATTCCTCAGTACTGAAAGTGGTAATTGCATCTCTGATGATTAAGCTTATGTGTCAACTTGATCAGGTTATGGTGTCTGGTTGTTGGCCAAGCAGGTATTGACCTGATGGTTACTGTTATAGTTTACTAGCTGCCAGAATGCAATATACCAGAAACAGAATGACTTTTAAAAAGGGGAATTTAATAAATTGCTAGCTTATACTTCTAAGGCCAAGAAAATGCCCCAATTAAAACAAGTCCATAGAAATGTCCACTCTAAGGCATCCAGGGAAAGATACCTTTGTTCAAGAAGGTCGATGGAGTTCAGGGTTTCTCTCTCAAGTGGAAGGGCACATGGTGAACCCAGTCAGAGTTTCTCTTTTATCTGGAAAGGCATATGGTGAACATGGTCAGGATTCCTATCTCATCTGGAAGGGCACATGGCAAATAGTGTCATCTGCTAGCTTCTTCTCCTGGCTTCTTGTTTCATGAAGCTCCATGGGATACATTTTCCTTCTTCATTTCCAAAGGTTGCTGGCTGGTGGTGGTTCTGGTAGCTTTGTCATTCTGCTCTCTCAGAATCTCCTTCCATTCTCCAAAACATTTCCTCTTTTATAGGACACCAGAAACTCATCAAGACCCACCCAAATGAGTGATGACATGTTGTCACCTAATTCAGCTTAACAACCACCCTTGATCATCTCCAGGGAGATGATCTGATTACAGTTTCAAACATACAGTATTGAATAGAGATTATTCTGCCTTTATGAAATGGGATTTAGATTAAAACATGGCTTTTCTAGGGGACATACCTCCTTTCAAACCAGCACAGTTACTACAAGGTTATTTTATGGATTTAAATAATCAGTGAGTTAATTGCATCTATAGCTGACTCCATCTACAAAAAACTAAGGAGATTGTCTTCAAGAGTGAGGGAAGTATTATTTAATCAGTTAAAGGCCTTAACAAGAGAAGTGATGATTCCAGCAGTCAGATGGGAGAATTTCCAATTCTACTGTAGCTTCTCCTGGGGAATTCATAGAAAACATTCATTTGGAGTTCCCAGATTATGACCAGCCCTTTGGAATTTGGACTTTCCCATCCTCACAATTGTTTAAGACCATTCACTTAAAACACATATTACACATAATTTGTACATATTATGTTGGTTCTTTTTCTCTGCAGAACGATGGCTTATTCAGTGTCCTCCTTACTCATTATTGCTACTTAATGAACATCACATTCCATTATGAAATTAAGGAAAAAATTCCTCTGTGACATCCTCCCTACTTCCACAATTCTCTCTGATAGTATCTCTCATTCTTTAAAGACATAGAGACAGGTTATTATATGTTTCTTCACTCCAGGTTCACCATCTTTGCAGATGATTTTCATATCTCTGTGCATGATCAATCTAACACACCAAAAATTAAAATCCTAAAATTTAAAATCCTAAAATTGTGGTCAACTCCATTTTACCCACCTCTTCCCATGTTGCATTTTAGAAATTTATCTTTTAAATGGGGATAATCACATTGTCTGTCACCTAAAATAGAATACCTCTGAGGGTGAAAATTGGTGCTATTAGCTGTTATGCTAGGAAAACATGCATAAATGTTAATTGTCTTGTAAATCTTGAGGCAGATGATCACTCTCCCATTAATTGGTTAATTTCTAAAGATGATTGATAAAACTTCTATCTGTAAAGAATCTCTTCTCACTAACTAACCACATCTAAATAATAATATCTCAAAAAATATATGCTAGTTGAATTAGAAATGAAACCTAGTACACTTTATAGGGATACAAAACTCATTTTTTTTGTAGAAGAAATATATATATATATATATATATATATTTTAATGATTGGGCATCACCTACATAGGTGATGCCCAATCATAGACTCAACTATGATTGAGTCTGGAACTTCCTGCCATAACTGAATTATCTAATTGTTCCTTTTTAACAAGTTGATCATGAGTATTAGGCCATCATAAAATAAATGTCAACTGTCTAATGATGAGTGTCATGGTCAGGTTCATGTATCAACTTGGCCAAGTGGTGGTATCTGTTTGTCTGGTTGGGTGCAAGTGCTGACCTGTCTGTTGCAATGAGGATATTTCATAGAATAAGATCATGATCACGTCAGCTGCATCTGCAGCTGATTCCATTTGTACTCAGCCAAGGGAAGTGTTTTCTGCAATGAGTGATGCTTAATCTAATCACAGGAAGCCTTTTAAGGAGGATTCAGAAGAGACAGATTCTTCCTGCTTCAGCCGGTGAGCCTCTCCTGTGGAGTCCCCCAGACCCTCCATCAGAATCGTCAGCTTCACAGTCTGCCCAGCAGATTTTTCACTCTACATTCCCACAGTTACATGAGACACTTTAATGAATTTTATATTTGTGAATATCCCCTGTTGATTCTGTTTCTCTAGAGAACTCTAACTAATAAAACTTGGTACCGAGAGTGGGGTGGTTCTTAAGAAACAGAATCTTAAAAATAAGTTTCTATGAACAGTTTCTACTCTGACTGGACTCAAAGGCAATAAGGACTCTGATTCCCATAATCAGAATGACCCTCCCAATCTATGGAGTGAGTTGGCAAAAGAGATGGTAAAAATATCATTATTCGATTCTCCTAATGCTCCACTCATACGAAGCCAGGCTCTGGGGATGTTTTTGATACCTTTACAGAGTTTTGTAGAAATAAGAGGTACAGAGATGTTGGCTGGTTGTTGTTAGATACACTGGATACATTAAGTAGTGAAAGGGATGGACTTAAGGCTTCAACAAGAAGCTTAAGCACAGTCTGACAGATGTAGATGTTTCTATGAGTATTCTGAAGGAAAATCTTATTTCCTATAGCCATAGACTTGAGATTTCTGAAAATCAGACTCAGAATATTATTGTTAGAGTAGCAATTTTGCAACATAAATTGAAATCTCAATGTTTCATGGTGTCTGCGATTAAAGTGAGAGCATTGATTGGAAAGGAGTGGAACCCTAAAAAATGGGACGGTGACATATGAATTGATAATGATGTCAGGGGTGAGGTTGAAACTCTAGGTCATACTGAGTCTTCTCTAGATAACCCTGCAATAGTCTGCCCTGAGGACATAGCCACCCCATCTCCAGCTTGCCTTGAGGAGTTGGCCACCCAACCTCCTCCTGAAGGGATTAGCCCTAGAGTAATTAATCCTGTCTCACCAGATGAAACTGCAAATGAATGCCCTGAAGCAAATGGCTTGGAAAATGCTTCTAATTCTTTTAATAACCCACCCCCACCATCCCTCATTTCTTTCAGACCTATAACTAGACTAAAGTCCCAACAGGCCCCTAAAGGTGACGTGCAAAGTATCATGAATGAGGAGGTATGTTATACCCAGAAAGAACTGTGTGAGTTTTCCAATTTATATAGACAGAAATATTATATAGACAGGAATATGTGTGGTAATGTATTTTAAGGGTGTGGGATAATGATGGAAGGAATATAAGGCTGGATCAAGCTGAATTTATTGATATGGGCCCACTAAGCAGAGATTCTGCATTCAATGTTATAGCTCAAGGAGTCAGAAAAGGTATTAGTAGTTTGTTTAGACAGTTGGTTGAAACATGTATCAAAAGGTGGCCAACATTACCTGTGGTTGAAATGCCAGAACTGCCCTGGTATAATGTAGATGAGGGGATCCAGAGGCTTAGAGAGATTGGAATGTTAGAGTGAATTTATTATGCAAAGCCTGCTTTTACACCCCAGGAATGTCTGGAGGATTCACCTGTAACCAGAACAATGAGAAATAAATTTGTGAAACTAGCGCCATCATCCCTGAAGAGTTCTGTATTTGCCGTTCTCTGTAGGCCAGATATTACTGTAGGAACTGCTGTCACTGAGCTGGAATCCTTAAGCACAATGGGGATGACCACATCCCAAGTTGGCATTAGCCAGTTGGCAGCATTTAATCGCCAAAGGCAGGGTAGGCATGGCTATTCTAATAAACAGCAAACTCAAAGCAGATGTCAAAATTATATGACTCACAGAGATTTGTGGCATTTGCTGGCAAATCATGGGGTACCTAGAAATACAACAGAAGGGCAGTTTACTAAATTCTTGTTTGTGCTGTATAAACAAAAGAGTTCTAGGTCAAGTGAACGGAAGTCTAACGTGAATTTCAAAAACACAGAGTCATGGCCCCTTAATCAACCTCCAGACTTGAGATAGTTTACAGACCCAGAGCCCCTTGAATGAAGGGGAGACCAGGTCCTTTTGGGGGATAACCCTGTTACACTGCCACAAATCTGTACTGTTAATCTTACTCCAAGCCTTCTCCAAGGAGACTGACAACCTTTTACCAGAGTAACTTGCATTGGGGAAAAGGAAATGATCAGATACTTTGGGGATTATTAGACACCAGTTCAGAAGTGACATTAATTCCAGGGGACCCAAAATGTCACTCTGGTCCATCAGTCAGACTGGTGGCTTATGGAGGTCAGGTGATCAATGGATTATAGCTCAGGTCCATCTCACTGTCAGTCCAGTGGACCCATTCTGTAGTTATTTCCCCAGTTCGAGAATGTATAATTGGAATAGACATACTGAGCAACTGGCAGGATCCCCACATATTGGCTCTCTAATTTGTGCAGTGAGAGCTATTATGGTGGGAAAGGCCAAGTGGAAGCCACCAGAACTACCCCTACCTAGCAAAATAGTAAATTAGAAGCAATATCGGATTCCTGGAGGGATGGCAGAGATTACTGCCACTCTTAAGGACTTGAAAGATGCAGGGGTGGTGATTCCTACCACATCCCCATTCAACTCTCCTATTTTGCCTGTGCAGAAAACAGATTGGTCTTGGAGGATGACAGTGGATTATCATAAACTCAACCAGATGGTAATTCCACTTGCAGCTGCTGTTCCAGATGTGGTATCCTTGCTTCACCCAAATCAATACATCTCCTGTTACCTGGTATGCATCTGGCAAATGTTTTTTTCTCAATAGCTGCTAGTAAGGACAACCAGAAACAGTTTGCTTTCAGCTGTCAGGGTCAGCGATCTACTTTCACTGTCCTACCTCAGGAGTATATCAACTCTCCAGTCCTATGTCATAATCTTGTCCACAGGGACCTTGATCGTTTCTCCATCCCACAAGACATCACACTGGTCCATTATATTGATGATATCATATTGATTGGACCTAGTGAGCAAGAAGTGACAACTACTCTAGACTTACTGATAAGGTATTTGTGTGTCAGTGAATGGGAGATAAATCCAACAAAAACACAGGGGCCTTCACCTCAGTGAAGTTTCTAGGTATCCAGTGGTATGGGGCGTTTCAAGGTATCCCTTCTAAGATGAAGGATAAGTTGCTGCATCTGGCCCCTCCTATGACCAAAAAAGAGGTACAGCACCTAGTTGGTTTCTTTGGATTTTGGCAACAACATATTCCTCATTTGAGTATGCTACTCTGGCCTATTTATTGGGTGACCAGAAAAGCTGCTAATTTTGAGTGGGGGCCTGAACAAGAGGAGGTTCTGTGACAGGTCCAGGCTGCTGTACAAGCTGCTCTGCCACTTGGGCCATATGATCCAGCAGATCCAATGGTGCTAGAAGTGTCCATGGCAAATAGAGATGCTGTCTGGAACCTTTGGCAGGCCCCTATAGGAGAATCACAATGCATACACGTAGGATTTTAGAGCAAAGCCTTACCATCTGCTGCAGATAACTACTCTCCTTTTGAGAAACAGCTTTTGGCCTGCTAGTGGGCCTTAGTTGAGACTGAACACTTAACCTTGGGCCTCCAAGTTACCATGAGACCTGAGTTGCCTATCATGAGCTGGGTTTTGTCTGACCCACCAAGCCATAAATTTGGGCGTGCCCAGCAGCACTCTATTGTAAAATGGAAATGGTATATGCAAGATAGGGCAAGAGCAGGTCCTGAAGGCACAAGTGAGTTATCTGAGGAAGTATCCCAAATGCCCATGGTTTCCACTCCTGCCACATTACCTTCTCTTTCCCAGACCAGAGCTATAACCTCTTGTGCAATTCCTTACAGTGAATTGACTGAGGAAGAGAAAACTCAAGCCTGGTTTACAGATGTTTCAGCACGCTATGCAGGGACCACCCAAAAGTGGACAGCAGCAGCACTACAATCCCTTTCTGGGGTGTCCTTGAAGGACAGTGATGAGGAGAAATCCTCCCAGTGGGCAGAACTTTGAGCAGTGCCCCTGCTTGTTCATTTTGCTTAGAAGGAGAACTGGCCAGAGGTGCATTTGCATACTGACTCATGGGCTGTTGCTAATAGTTTAGCTGGATGGTCAGGGACTTGGAAAGACCATAATTGGAAAATTGGCAACAAAGAGACCTTGGGAAGAAGTATGTGGATAAACCTTTTTGAGTGGGCTAAAAGCATGAACATATTTGTGTCCCACATGAATACACACCAGAGGGTGACTTCAGCAGAGGAAAGTTTTAATAATCAAGTGGATAAGATGACATGTTCTGTGGATACCAGTTAGCCCCTTTCCCCCAAAACTCCTGTCATTGCTCAATGGGCTCATAAACAAAATGGTCATTGTGGTAGGGATGGAGGTTATGCATAGGCTCAGCAACATGGACTTTCACTCACCAAGCTGACTTGGCTATAGCCACTGCTGACTGCTCAATCTGCCAGCAGCAGAGACCCACACTCCAATCACCAGGATGTAGAGAGGAATTCCCCTGAACAAAGAGAGCAGCAGACTTTTATACATGGGAAAGGGTAGTACATTAGGAGGAAATTTTCATTGTTTGATGCAGACTACATTCCTAATGTTTAGTGCAGCAGTTGCCTAGCAATGAGGAAGTTAGTTGGCCTATGTATAGGGAGTTGGTGATGGCTGATTAACTGGTTTAAATTTTGTTTTCTGAGCAAGCTGAGAATTTACAGGGACTAAAAAATTTACTTAGATATTGATTTTGCTCACATAGAGCTTACTTAGCACAAGCACTTCAATGTTGTGCTTACTAAATTTTATTTGTCAGTCTCTGACTCCCTTGATTTAGCCCTCAGCCAAGCTGAGGGCTGAGATACAAATGTAAGGCTTTAGTGCTATTCTTAGTGACAGTCTTCTGGCTCTAGACAACTTTCCTAGTTCATTAATTTTAGAAGCGTAGGTGATTTTTTGTTCTCTTCATGCTTTTTTTCTAGGTGGATGGATACCATTTGGCAACATGGCTAGGTCCAACAATTTGAAACTTTTGAAAGCATATGTCATGCCAAGAACATTGTCAAGATTACTGCGTGTAGTAAAATGCCATTTGACTATGTTTTTGAGCTAAGTACCTGAAGCCCAAATTAATTGAAATGAAAGAGATCAAAAAATGATCTCAGGGAAGGACTTACTTCCTTGAGCCATGTGGTTTGTTTGATCATTTCATATAACTGTGTTTCCACTTTCCCAGAAGCATTTATCTAAGTATAATTGGTGGTATGTATGACAGCATAAATTTTTCCTTATTTAGCTAAGGAGAAGTCAAGCACAGCTCTATTATCTAAAACAATTCCTTTCTTGGCAATAATAGCATTTTCAGTAGACTTAGCAATTTTTTCCACTATTATAGATAAGTTTCTGATCCTAATTCTGTTTGTATTAGCTCAACCGTGGAAATAAGTGGCCAATCAAAGAGATCAATTCAGCATGGGTGATACCCCAAGACAACACACTTTGGCTTGGAAGTGTAAATTAAATGAGGTAATCCAATGTGAAGCTTCAAATTTATTATAAATTCCGAAGAGAACTATTAAGGCCCACTCCACTTGCTCTGATATACACTAACTGTTTATACCTTGAAATATTTAAACTGATATCATGTATCACCTTAATTTTCTTAACATTCATGTTTTGAAAAATCATTGTGCCAGGCATATTAGCATAAATGTAATACTGTTCATGGGCTGTCAGGGTTATCTATAACCTGTTTGTTATTTTGTTTTTTTTTTTTTGAAATGTAATGCTATTGAGATATGTTCATACACAATAAAATCCATCCAAAGTATACAATCAGTGGTTCATAGTATCATCACATGACTGTGCTTCCTCACCATGATCAATCTTAGAACATTTGCATTACTCCAGAAACAGAAATAATAAAAAAAAGGACATTCTGTACCCCTTATCCCCACCCCTCTAGTGACTACTAATATTATATTCTACCCAATTTAAAGACATAAAGTAAAGGTAAATCAGCTAAGACAGTGTAATATTGTCAGAGACAGATACATAGATTAGTAGAATAGAATAAAACATCCAGAAGTAGATCCATGCAAACACAGGCAATAAATTTTTGTTTTGGCAATCTAGCTTTATAATCTTTATCAAAGATCAGGTCTACTAGATTACAGCTCAACAATTTCCAGTATTTTCTTCTAGTTATTCTAATACACTATAAACTGAAAAAAAATCTATATTTATAACTCAGAAGTCATAATCATTCGTTTAAAATCTGAATTTCTCTGTTACACCCCCTCCCTCTCATTTAATAATTTTCTCAGTCTTGTGGGTTATATGGGCAATGACCATTTAAACATCTTTGTGATGAAAAGAGGTGCTGACTTTATGGGGCAGAAATATGAAACTGGTTGATGTTCTTGGAGAGATTGGTACCTCTGGGTTTCAGAGCTTTCCTAGCATAGAAAAAATTTAGAGGTCTTAAATTTCTGAAAAAAATAAACTTACTAGGTAAAATATTTATAGAGTCTTAAAACCCATGGTATTCTTTCAGGTTTTCAGAAATACTGTTGTCTGAGGCTTGACATGCTGTGTCTATTTGCAATATCTGGCTGAAGCTTTCATAAGAGTAACCTCCAGAATGACCTGTAGAGTCTATTTGAAATTTCTTAGCCACTGAAACTTTATTTTGTTCCGTTTCTTTTACCCTTTTTGGTTAAGAAGGCATTCTCAATACAATGATGCCAGGGCCAGGCTCATTCCCGGGAGTCATATCTCATGATGCCAGGGAGATTTTGCCACTGGGAGCCATGCCCCATATTGTGGGGAGGACAGTGAATTCACCTGCTGAGTTGGCTTAGATAGAGTGGCTACAACTGAGCAACAAAAGAGGTTCTCTGAGGGTGACATTTAGGCATAGTTATAAGTAGGCTTAGCTTTTCCATTGAAGACATAGGTTTCATAAGGGCAAACCTCAAGTTTGAGGGATTGGTCTATTAAATTGTGAGTTTCTAATGCTTGAATAAATACCAGGAATTCCTCAGGTGGGGAAGATTAATATTTTTGCATTCTTCCCCAGTGCCTCAAGGGGATTTTGCAATTCTTTTTTTTTTTTTACATTTTCTGCCCCAAATATCCTTGAGTAATTGGGATATTACATTAACCTCTACAGAATAACAAGATCTCATTCCCCATTCTAGGTTCCATGTAATTAAGTGGCTTAGATAAACTGACCAAACAGGTTAAAATAGTGTGTGTGTGCTGGTTTGAAGCTGCTATGCACCCCAGAAATGCCATTCTCTTTTAATTCATTCTTGTGGGTGCAGATTTTTTTTGTGGGTGAGATCATTTGATTAGTCTGTTTCCATGCAGATGCAAGCCATCCAACTGTTGGTTGGAGCTTCTGATTATATAATTTTCATGGGGATGTGACCCTGCCAATTCAACATGAGTCTTAATTAGTTTACTGGAGTACTTAAAAGTGTTCATGGAGAGAGAGAGAGAGAGAGAGAGAGAGCTCAGAGCCAAAGCAGAGAGCAGAGAGATGCTAAGCTAAGAGATGAAACCTGGAGTCTGCCCCAAAGGAAATAAGTGAGGAACCACAAATGCTTAGAATGAAACTGGAGCTGAGAAGCCAAAGGAGAAGAACAGGAGACATCCAATGTGCCTTCCCATCTGACAAGGAAATCCCAGACAGCATCAGCCTTTCTTCTGATCAAGGTGTCTTTATCTGGATGCCTTAATTCAGACATTTTCATGGCCTTAGAGCTATAAACTTGTAAATTAATAAATCCCCTTTGAAAAAGCCAATACATTTTTGGTATCTTGCATTCTGGCACCTTTAACAAACTGTTACAATGTGCTACAGAAAATTTAAATTTTGGACAAAATAAACAGCTCATCCTTTGATCTCACACAGAAATTTAGAGACAGTCTTTTTTGCAAGAAAAGATGTTAAGCTATTAGCTTCAGCCTAAAGAGTCTGAAGAATATTGGGGATGATATTAAAGCTCTATTTCATAAGCTTAGATCTATTTATAATAGTTCATTCCAGATCATGTGTTCCTAAGGAAAGTATGATAATGTGCATTAAAGAGTGGAACCCTGTATTATGGTAGGTCACGGGATTGAGTATATTAACGCTTTTTTGTCAGTTTGAGACCTTGCATACAAAAGACACCAAAGTTAGCTTTCTGTCATTTAGGATGCGCAATATATGTATGATTACAGGATCTATTCCAAGTAACAGGTAGGTAACAAAACCATACAGTTTTCTGCAGTTTACAGTGGAAATGAAGAATAGTTTAGATAATGACTAGGAACAGAATTTGATAACCCATAGGAGTATATCCTATAATTTCCCATTGAGAAGAAATTTCTCTATAGTTACCTTCCTTTTGACCAAAGATAACATTAAAATATTCTTTTTTATGATCAAATAATGCCAGTTTTATTAGATGTGCAAATTTATTAATTATTCAAGTAAGTGCAGCAAGAAGGAAACGCCATGTATATTTTTTGTTGTTTCTTTTTCTGGTAGTTTGCATAAGGAATCACCAATTGGACTATTAAAAGCTTCTTGAGGCTAGGAAGCCAAGCCAAAAACTAAATACCAACTTCCACCTGTAGTTCCCCAAATAATTTTACTTACTTATAAAGCTGGGAACCCTGGAGTCAGGTATCAGATCTTTTTTTTTTTTCAAGAGAATTATGTAAGTATTGGTTCCATGATGTCAGTCTTAGTATCTTAAAAGTGTCCGTCATCCTAATTAAATTAGCATCATTCTTAAATATCACTTTCCAGTTAAAGCTTTGATTATATAAGTATTATTTCTAAATATGTCCTGTTAATAAGGAAGATGAGTTCTGATCAAACCTATAAAAATAGCTATTTTGCCTTAATAGTAGGACTATTCAGTAAGAGTTTCTAAACTCTGGAGGGTCCAGACAGGGAGAAAAAGATGAATATTTTGTGTATTATGGATAGCTTAACTGTAAAGAATAAAGGATTCCATGTAATTAGAAGATAGAATATTAAAATATTAGTAATAATCCAAAGAAAATTCATTCAATCCTAGGTAATTAGTACTTGTACTATTCAATCTTGTGTTAGCTTCTTCACTAGAATTTTGGAATCTTGATTCAGTCCAATGGTATGATCTCAAAGTTATTACAGCAATGTCAATAGAAGTCCGTGTTCCAGAGTACCTGGCATAGTCCTTTCCATGAGTTTCTGAGACAGTTCTTTTGATTACAGATGAAGCACCTGGCCCATGGCTTATTGTAAGTGTTTACAGGGAAGCATCAGAATAAAAATTCTCTGTAGATGACAAAAGACTTAAAATGGTCACAGTTGACATTATTCTATTACAAAAGTGAAAATTTCGATGCAAGTTCATTACAAAAATAATGCAAATGAGAACACTTTTTTTCTGTCACATGTAACATTGTTAAAGAATAACTGAAATTATGAGCAATAATATTAATATTGTCTAATATCAGACAGACTAGTACTAGAACATCTTATGGACAATGAAGACATTGACAAATATCTAGGAACTGTATGTGATTCCTGAAATATTTATATTAATAGCATTTTGCCTAAACATTGAACCAATAGAAGGTTAGAAAATCCTATTTAATTTGACAACACTTCCCATTCAACTCATAACATGTTAAATAGTCCTCTACTTCTAGCATCTCACTTTTAAACAAGGCAAAAGAGCAAATCCTTTGCAGTTTTTTCCAGGGTCCTATGGAAATCTCAAAGATAGTTTGAGATCATTAAGATGCCATTTATGGTTTGATTTGAGGAAAACAAAATGTCAAAACCTTTTCGGATTTAAACATTTAGTTAAATAGGAAAATATGTCACATTAAAACAATATTTGATTACCTATTTAGCTAAAGGACAAGAAAAGAGTGAATAGGAAATAATATGATTTTTTTTTAATGGCAGTTTCTTTTAAAAGTAAAGAGTCTTGTTTTCTAAGACAGTAAGTGATGATAAGGTCAATTTAAATTTCATCTGATAAGATAGAATCTTTGTTTTAGGCAAATTACGTACATGGTGAAGAAAAATATTTTTCAATCTCTACTAAGAGCAGACCAATGATCTGAGAAAATTTGTTTCATCTTAACAGAAACAGAACCAAATTTTAGTTTTGCATGAGGATATTGTCTAAGAAAATTTTTTAAAATTTTACTAGCCTCTCAAATTGTAGCCAATCTTGACTAGGACAAAAAAAAATTACTTTTCCATAAATGTTTTAGAACTTTCTATATTCATTCAGGTTTCTTTTTTGTTTTTATTTTTTACAAATTCCTACTTCTCATTCTGCGATAGTAATTTTGCTTCAGGACAAAACTACTTTCATCACCCTTAACGAAGTGTATCATACATTCTTTACATACTTACTTACCTAAACTACTAAAAAGATCTTTGAAACTGTTTTCAAACAAGCATCTTACAAGATATAATTATTATTAAAATAAAGTAAAACAATTGAGTAAAGTATTGAGTAAAATAATAACTCAATTTGGTTTATACAAATTTACTTTTTTCATTATTTTTAAGTCTTCACAGTCAGAATGCTAGCTTATTTTATTCATTAGCTTACATCAATTTAGGAAGAACATACCCAAGTAGATTAAAATTAAGATCATATTGTATTTAACACTGATAATTCATAAGGTATAGCTGTTTTAATTTAACTAACAATATTCAACTAGTCTTGCTTGTCAAAGGTTTATCTGAATTATGTAAACTTGAATATTTTATAACATTTGGTTGTAGTTCTATGAAGATTCTTTTTTCATTAGAAATATTAAAAGTTTGGTTTCCTTAATTCGTAAGACTTTAAGAATATTAATTATTATATAAGCAATTATTTATCTCTAAGTCAATTTGAGCAGTGCTCTTTTAAAGAGTTTTATAGGTTAACTTGGTAATAACACCCAGAGTATGAAAATGTTACACATTAACATATAATAGACATATTAGAACATATTAAACATATTAAAATTATTTTAATAATAAACATATTAAAGCTTATAGCTTTAATTACAAAATTTTCAGCCATGAGTCAGTCATAAAAGCACAAAAACATAGAAAACATAGAAATATAAAACTCCTAGATTGTATAAGCTATGTTAGAGTTTTGGATTTGTTTCTGTAGAGTCTGAGTGTCAATTAAAATAGGCATCCCATTTAGTCTAGTTCCATAGCCCACCTTTTCAAGTTTACTACTAAGATAAATGATTTCATTCAGCAGGAGAGTTTCCCATCAGGACTGTTGTAAGTCCAAGATTTTCTTAGTGATGTTTTGCTATTAGTTAAATAGGCGCAATTCTGTACCCCATAATTCTAAACATAAAGGATGCTGGGGTCCACCAGTGGAGTGCTCTTAGAATTTGAAGCATGTGATGGGGAGCTGTGGACTCTGCAGTAGACATGCTGTGAACAAAACCATAGGGTAAAGACTCAGATCCCTTATAAGGGAACTTCCTGCCAAGAATGATCACCCCTTTAAACCTGACAAGGAACTCCATGAAAGTGGAGAGATCAAACAGAAAAAGACTAGAGCTTGGATCCAAGTGGGTCTTACTAAGACCTCTGACCAGAAAATGAGTATGACAGTGAACAGAAGGCATTCTAGCTGATGTTATGCCTGTCATTCAGGTTATTCACAGAATCATGAGCAATTCCTTTGGATCCCTTTGTGGTCACCTATATAACTAAAAATTTTAGCAAAATTTGGTGAGATCTCAGTGAATTTTATTGAATCAAATCATGAATTGGAGAGATTCCAATCACCAGGAGGTAGAGAAGAATACCGCCAATTTAAGAGAGCAAAAAGCTTTTATAGATAGAAGGAGGGATGACATTGAGAGCAAAACTTCATGGGTTAATGCAGACTCTATTTCCTAATCTGGCTAGTGCAGGCGATTACTTAGCATAAGTATAGGAAGTTAGGGATAACTGACTGGCTGGTTTAAATTCTGTTTTATGAATGAGCCAGGCATTTACAGGGAAGAGAAATTTACTTAGATTTTAGTTTTGTTGACATGAGGTTTAGCAAAAGCACCTCCATGTTGGGCCTACTAAATTTTGTTTATCATACTGGGAACAAGGTGGATAGAAAATTGTCTTTTTGTCTTATCTTTAAAATCTGATGTTATTGAAATTATTTTGCTCTTGAGAATGATTTAAAGGGAACAGGGTGTTAATGAAAAACGAGTGCATGAAGAGGAAATTGGGATTTCTAATACCTCATAACCTCACATTAGTAAAATGTTGAAAAAGGTCTATTTGTTATTCTATGAATTAAAATAAATCACCAAATAGGGAATAGAAGGAAGAAAGAAAATGTTATCAATAAATTCAGGTATTCTTGGTAGCAATAAGACCCCATTTGCCACTTTTTTTGCGTACCAGTTAAAATACTTTCAACTTCTAAACTATATTTACAAACAATAAAACACATGTTAACCTGAAACTGTTACTAAAATTCATTTCAACAGCGATGGATAAAAGAAGTAACATATTAGACGTTCATTTTATAGACTAGCTAGATCTAATGAAACGCCATCATTACGTAAGTTAACACTAGACATACACATTTAAGATTCTTTTAGGAAGATTGAATTTAGTATAATAGATCATCCTTAATTTATATCAAAATCATTCATATCAACCATCATATAACAGAATAAAAATTTACTGCTCAACTGTGCTTATAAATCTAGCTTGCATTTAATTTTGAAGAAGATATAACCAAATATATGGTTGTTAAAACTATGTAGAGTTCAATTTATCTTAGAATGTACAAAAATATGTTCTCTTCACAGTTATCAGTAAACAAAATTTATATATAAAATTTATTTAGTTCCTACATTTCTTTTAGTACAATTCTGATATTTGTTCAACTGATTAGTGTTGCTTCTACCAAAGGACAATGCGTTTTTGAAGTGAAACTGCTTGCCATTAGCTTTGAGAACAAGAAATCATAATTTGACCTTTATTGCACTTGCATTCAAATTAACCACGAACTAGTGTGAAAAATTAGAATGGTCATAAGTTTATATAAGAGCATAGAGTTATCTTAGGTAGTTAAAATTATATCTCATTGTCATATGGGTGAAGAGTTTCATCCCTTTGTCATGTCAATGATTTTTGATGAGTAGCAGTGAGTTTTTACTTACAGACTGTTTCCTCATTACCTTAAGGGTGGAAGTCGAAGGTTGAAGTCAGCTTTGTGCAGACTTATTTTGGGAGAGCAGGATCATCTTGTAGGCTCACGGTGATCCTACATAGACTTGGCTTAAGAGAGGCATAGACTCTTTGGATTCCTTTGTGGTCACTGTAAGCCAGAAATGGAAGATAGAGCTTTTTTGTCCCAAGGTTCTCCCACTGGAATTCTGGGAAGGAATGAAAAAACAGGAGTTTACCCTCAGAATCCTCTGATAAGGGGGAGGGACCCATTTTTTCATGTTGTCTGCCTGTAGACTGATACGTATGGTTAAAAGTCCTCTGTTTAGCTGGGCTGCCTATTTTCCAGTGCTGTGAGTAAAGACTCTTGATTTCCAGAAAACTATTTGTTGGGGGATTTCTACATTGCCAGCTTCTCTAACTCCCAGGCCAGGACATATAAGAGGCAAAAAACAGCTAACCTACCAACCAACCAATGAAACAAATAACAACCACAGACCACATCAGCAGGTCATTATTTAAGTTCAAAGCTCTCCAGCCCATTTCCAATTTTTTCTACCTTTCAGAGGTCTGGAAGTTGATTTATATATTTTGAACATTACAATAAAAGCATTAGGAATAGAAATGGAATGTGTTTACTCAACATTGTCCAGGGACAATAATCTTTAACTTACTGTCAAGGCCAACGTTCCATTGTTATTAAAATTAGAGAACAATAACACTAAAAGAAAGGAACAAAAAAGGAAATTACATACAAATATCTCTCTTAATCTGATGCAAAAATCCTTAATCTAATAATAGCAAACCAAATCCATCTACAAATAAAAAGGATAACATCTCATGACTAAGTATGCTTAAAAGCTGCTTTAATATTTGAAAATGAACCACTGCAAGTAACAACGTTAATAAAATACAAACATTTTCATAACTAACAATAGATGAAGAAGAAAAGCCATTTGGTATTATTCACTACTAATGGATGATAGAAGCTCTCAGCAAATAAGGATTTTTTTCACTAGCCCTGCATAACATAATTAGAAAAGCCTACTGCTAACATCTTACTGGTGAACTCCTGATGGCTTTCTTTACTTTATTAGAAACAGGACAACACTGTGTGCTCGTAATACTTCTATTCAACCCAGAAATGAAGGAATCAACTAGTTCAATAAGACAAAATATATATATATAAAAGTTTAAAGATTAGAAAATTATAATTAATACTCATTATTTGCAGATAATATGACCATGTATATAAAACCAGAGGAATCAACAAAATACTTCTGATACATTATTTCAGGAAAATATAGAAACACAAATGATTTTTGTATATTGGATTTGTGCTTTGTAACTGTGCTAAAATCACCAATATAAAAAAAATCAATTGTTTTTCCATATTTCAAAATTGAACAATAAGAAAATAAAAAAACAGTACCCTTTACACTTACAGCAAGTCATATTAAATATCTAGAGATAATTTTTTGAAACATCGAATTGAGGTGCATTTAAAATCACAAAATATTACTGAAGGAAATTAAAGAAGCTATAATTAAAATGGAGATATTTACACTTTCAAAAACTGGACGTATCTATACTTTCAAGATATGAATTTTGTCCAAATAGGGCCTACATTTGTTGGAATCCCAAATCAAAATTTCTGTGAGCTTTTTTGTGCTTTGTTGAAATGGAAAATCTTGTCATAAAATCGATAAGGAAAAATAAACCATCTATAATTTCCAAAATAATTTTGAAAAAGAAATGAAAAATGGAGGACATGTATTACCTGACCTTAATACTTGCAAAAAAGTTACAATTATTAGTACAGCATGGTATTATAATAAGCAAAGATATAGATTGATGAAACTAAATAGGGAGTCCACAAATAAACCAGCACTTAGATAATAAATATATTTTTGATAAAAGTTCCTATGAAAGATATGGGGAAAGAGTATTATTTTTAATAGATGATTAATATGCAACATATGCATAATGTATATATTTCCAACCACCTACTTTTTTTTCCCCCAACCTCCTACTTATAACCTATCCATGACTTTATATTTCAAACTTAGTTTTTGTAGGTAGCATAAAGTCAGATCTTATTTTTTATCTAATTAGATATTCTGTATTTTTTTAATGTGGTGGTTTGGACCATTTATTTTTTATTTATTTTTATTTTTTTAAATATTTTTCTGGGAGGTGCATAGTCCAGGAATTGAACCCAGGTCTCCCACATGACAGATGAGAATTCTACCACTGTGCTAACCTTGCACCATCTAGACCATTTATTTTTAATTCAATTATAGATATACTTGAATTAAAATCTACCATGATTGGGGCAGGCCACGGTGGCTCAGCAGGCAAAAATGCTTGTCTGCTATGCCAGAGGACCTGGGTTCGATTTCCAGTGCCTGCCCATGTGAAAAAAGTAAAAAAAAAAAAAAAAATCTACCACGATTGAAGTTTATTTTTATCTATATTTTGTATTTTCCCTTGTTCTCTGCCTACTTTGTGAAAAATTCAGCATTTTTTCATAATTCTATATTATCTCCACTATAGGCTTATTATTCATACTTCTTTGAAAACATAGTCATTGCACTTGGGCTTACAATATATGTCTTTAATTAATATGGGAATTTCTATCTTTTCAAATTTGTCATAAACAATTTTCTCTGTAGTTGTTTTTTATAACTCATAACAATATTTTTATTATAAATACTAAAAAGCAAATGAGAGCAGGCATTGCCACTTTCATAGCTTTGTGATTTTACTGCTTTATGCTCACTCTATGGTGCTCAGAATTCCATCCCTTGTTCAGTTATTATATTTCTTGTATCATTGCTTATATTAGTCCTCTCACTGGGGACTTAGTAAATTCATTCACTCTTTCAATATTTATCGAGCATCTATGATGTACTAAAGTTAAATGTAGAAAATGTTATGTGAGGAAACAGACAATTTAGCATACAGTTACAATGAAGCCTGATAAGAACCCTTATAAGAAAATATAAACCATGAGAAGTCTTTCCAATGGAAATGATATTTAATCGGAAACCAGAAAGATGAGAAACTTGCCAGAAGGGAACTAAGAGAAATTAGGAGAATGTTTCAAGTAGAACAAAGAGAATGTAGAAGGAATTAGGCAAGGGAAAGTATAAGCTATATGATAAAAACAAATGCATGATTGAAGCAGAGAAGTCAAGGAAAATGAAACATGAAAGGAGAAGAGAATGGTGTTAACACTGCAAATTATCGGTCTTGCAAAATAATTAAAGTATTAATTTTTATTCCAAATTTAAAGGAAAGTCTTTCAAAGGTTTTAAGCATGGGAGCAATTAAGGATGGGGCCAACTCAGAAGTTAATAAGATAAACTAGGCAGAGGTATAGAGTTGTAGTGGCAATAGATAAGAGAAGTAGATGGATTTGATACCCATTTCTGATATATACATATAGACTCTAGTAGATAATTAGATTTAAAATGAAACATGATAAAGGGAATATATGAAAAGCCCACAGCTTACATCATCCTCAATGGGGAAAAACTGAAAACTTTCTCCCTAAGATCAGAAATAAGACAGGAATGTCCACTATCACCACTGTTATTCCACATTGTGTTGGAAGTTCTAGCCAGAGCAATTAGACAAGAAAAAGAAATACAAGGCATCAGAATTGGAAAGGAAGAAGTAAAACTCTCACTGTTTGCAGATGATATGATATTATATGTTGAAAACCCCCAAAAATCTACAGCAAAACTACTAGAGCTAATAAATGAGTACAGCAAAGTGGCAGGTTACAAGAGCAACACCCAAAAATCTGTAACATTTCTATACACTAGTAATGAGCAATCTGAGGGGGAAATAAAAAAAATCCATTTACAATTACAACCAAAAGAATAAAATATGTAGGAATAAATTTAACTAAGGATATAAAAGATCTATACAAAGAAAACTACAAGAAATTGCTAAAAGAAATCACAGACTTTAATAAATGGAAGGGCATACCGTGCTCATGGATTGAAAGACTAAATATAGTCAAGATGTCAATTCTACCTAAACTGATTTATAGATTCAATAAAATACCAACTAAAATCCCAAAAACTTACTTTTCAGAAATAGAAAAAAACAATAACCAAATTTATTTGGAAAGACAGGGTGCCTCGAATAGCTAAAAATATTTTGAGAAAAAAAAATGAAGTCAGAGATCTCACACTACCTGGCTTTAAGGCATATTATGAAGCTACAGTGGTCAAAATAGCATGGTACTGGCATAAAGATAGATATACTGACCAGTGGAATAGAGTAAAGTGTTCAGATAGAGAGCTTCTCATCTATGCACAATTGATCTTTTATAAGGCAGTTAAGCTGACTCACCTGGGATGGAACAGTCTCTTCAATAAATGGTGCCTAGAGAACTGGATATCCACATGCAAAAGAATGAAAGAGGATCCATATCTCACACACTACACAAAAATTAACTCAAATTGGCTCAAAGACCTAAACATTAGATCTAAGACCATAAAACTTTTAGAAGACAATGTAGGGAAATATCTTATAAATCTTATAATAGGAGGTGGTTTCCTAGCTTTTATACGCAAAGCATTAGCATTGAAGAAAGAAAGAAAGAAATGCGAACTCCTCAAAATTAAACACTTTTGTGCATCAAAGAACTTTGTCAAGAAAGTAAAATGACAGCCTACACAATGGAAGACAATATTTGGAAATGATATATCAGAAAAGATCTAGTATCCAGAATATATAAAGAGATTATTCAACTCAAGAACAAAAGACAGACAACCCAATTACCAAATGGGCAAAAGACATGAACAGACACTTCTCAAAAGAGGAAATACAAATGGTTGAAAGGCACATGAAAAGATGCTCAACTTCCCTGGCTATTAGGGAATTGCAAATCAAAACCACAATGAGATATAATCTCACACTCACTAGAATGGTCATTATCAAAAAAAAAAAAAAAACAGAAAACAAGTGCTGGAGAGGATGTGGAGAAACAGGCACATTTATCCACTGTTGGTGGGAACGTCAGTACAACCACTGTGGAAGGCAGTTTGGTAGTTCTTCAGGAAGCTAAGTATAGAATTGCCCTATGATCCAGCAATACTATTGCTAGGTATCTACTCAGAGGACATGAGGGTAAGGACATAAATGGACATTTGCACATCAATATTTATAGCAGCATTATTTACAATTGCCAAGAGATGGAAACAGCCCAAATATCCATCAACAGACAAGTGGCTAAACAAGCTATGGTATATATATATATATGATGGAATATTATGCAGCTGTAAGACAGAATAAAATTGTCAAGTATGTAACAGCATCGATGAACCATGAGGACATTGTGCTGAGTGGGATTAGTCAGAAAAAAAAGGTCATTAGTGAATGAACTTGAAGAATTTCAGATAAGAACAGAGACAAACAGGAGATAGAAAAAGGATAGATATTGGGTAATTGGAGCTGAAGGGATACAGATTGTGCAACAACACTGATTATAAAAATTCAGAAATGGATAGCACAATACTATCTAAATGTAATACAATAACGTTAGTATACTGAATGAAGCAGAATGTGAGAATGATAGAGGGAGGAGGGCAGGGGGCACAAATGAAATAAGAAGGAAAGTAGATAATAAAGACTGAGATGGTATAATCTAGAAATGCCTAGAGTGTACAATGATAGTGACTAAATGCACAAATTAAAAAAAATGTTTTTGCATGAGGAAGAACAAAGGAATGTCAATATGCAGGGTGTTGAACATAGATGGTAATTGATATTTTAAAACTTTAATTTATGTGTGAGACTAAAGCAAAAAAATTTAACTTGGTACAAAATTTGCATTTTGACTAATGTGCTTCCTAAATATAATTTATGCAGACAGTTTAATTGAACACCATAAGTACATGGAACCTTGAGTAGGGCATGAGATTTTGTAGGTTTGTCCAGAGTGATGCCCCAATAAATCTCAGAGTGATTTGAACAGTGAATAAAAAAGTATTTGCAAAGTCCCCTTGGGGGAATGCTGAGAAAGCGGGAAAATTCAACTTCCCCATGTGGAAAGCAAAAGGCTGAGCCCTCAATCTTGAAATTTGTTCATATGAAACTTATCCCCACAAAGGATAGGCTAATCCTTCTTAAAATTAGGCCTAAGAGTCACCCCCGAAGAACCTCTTTTGTTGCTCAGATATTGCCTCTCTCAGCCAACACAATAAGCAAACTCACCACCCTTCCCCTCTCTACGTGGGACCTGACTTCCAGGGGTATAAACCTTCCTGGCAATGTGAGATGGAAATCCTAGAATGAGCTGGGACTCAGCATCAAGGGATTGAGAAAATCTTCTCAACCAAAAGAGAGAAGAGCAAAATGAGACAAAATAAAGTGTCAATGGCTGAGAGGTTTCAAGCAGAGTCTAGAGGTTATCCTGGAAGTTATTCTTATGCATTATATAGATATCACCTTTTTAGTTAAGGTATATTGAAGAGGCAGGAGGGAAGTGCCTGAAAATGTAGAGCTATGTTCCAGTAGCCATGTTTCTTGAAGATGATTGTATAATGATATAGCTCTCATAATGTGACTGTGTGATTGTGAAAACCTTGTGTCTGATGCTCCTTTATCTATGATATGGATAGATGAGTAAAACATATGGATTAAAAATAAATAAATAATAGGGGGAACAAATGTTAAAATAAATGTAGTGGATTGAAATGCTAGTGATCAATGAAAGGGAGTGGTAAGGGGTATAGAAAGAAAATAGGGAAAACAAAGGTTAAAATATATCAGGTAGATAGAAATATTAGCAATGAGAGGGAGGGGTAAGAGGTATGGTATGTCAGAATATTCTTTTTCTTTTTCTGAATTGATGCAAATGTTCTAAGAAATGACCATGGTGATGAATATACAACTATGTGATGATATCATGGCTTATTGATTATATACCAAGAATGGAATAATCATAGGGTAAGAACGTTCGTGTTTGTACATTATGTTTTAAAAAAAAAAAGTAAAATTAAAAAAAAATGAAAGGAAAGATTCAAGGATACCTCCAACTCTCCAGAAAACTGGATGCTTTTAAATATGATGGTATAAGGATCTGAAATGGGAAAGAATAATATATTTGGGGACAAGTGCATAATGGCAAGTTCATTTTGGGATATGTTGAATGAAATCTTTGGGTCAGCTGCTCAAATGAACATACATCAGCCAATTGATTTGTAGGTTTGAATCTAAGGAGACACATCTGAGGGACTGGAAAAAAATAAATGTTGGTTTAATTAGAATTTATATGATTCAATGATGTAGGTAAATGAAGAAAATGAGAGACAGGAGTATGAAATTTAAAACATAACCCAAAAGAGGTTCCTGAAAATTTCTGACATCTAATGTAGAACCGGAGGTTGGGAAGCCTCTTAGCTGGAATATGTTTCCTTCTACTATCTGCTTACATAAAATTGAACTTTTTTTAATGTCAAATTTTCTGTGGCATTTTTTCTGACTACTTGACTTCTCCATCTGTTTTGGTCTGCCAAAGCTGCCAGAATGCAACACACCAGAGATGGATTGGCTTTTAATAAAAGGGGATTTATTTAGTTAAAAACATATAGTTCTTCAGAGGAAAAGCAGCTAACTTTCAACTGAGGTTCTTTCTTACACGGGAAGGCATAGGGCAATCTCTACTGGCCTTCTCACCGGTCCTCTAGGTTCCAACAACTTTCCCTGGGGTGATTCCTTTCTGCATCTCCAAAGTACTGGGCTGAGCTGTGAGTGCTGAGATGAGGTATGCTGAACTGCTTGGGCTGTGATATATCGAGCTTTCTAATTTAAGCATCTTAACAATTAAATCAAGCATCATTCATTGCAGCAGGCACGCTTTCTAGCTGCAGATGGAATCAGCGACAGATGAGCTTCACATGCCATTGGCTCGTGTCCACAGCAATAGAACTAGGCACCTTCACCTGGCCAAATTGACACCTGAACCTAACTACCACACTATCCATCTTTTATTATTTTCAGATTTTCTGAGCTGCAACAGTTTTGTAGTCTACATAACACTATTCAAGCACTTACTTGCAAACTTCTTTAAATTGTTCCCAGAAGGTTCATTATGTTGAGTATATGCAAATGAATTTAAACTCTTGAAGTGTTTTTGCATTATACTTGATTCTATCTTTGAATTTTCCATACAGATTGCCACCTTGAAAAATAAATCCTTTAGACTTCTGTCCAGGATAGGATGCAAAGCCTTGGAATCTGAATCTTTTTAAAAGGCCTTGGAATCTGAATCTTTTTTACTGTAAGTATAAAGTATTTACTAAATTGAAAGTAATGTATGTGTTGACATTTACTGATTTTAAGATGTCAAATATGCATTTCAGTGTTGAGAGTAACTAATACATTAAACAGCCATTTGCTGAGTTTTTTTTTCTTTCTAAATATTGGTCGGTTGGGGACAGGGGTAAGAAGTGATTCTTGGCAACATAAAGCTCCAAGTCAATGAAAACAAATATGTAGTATACAATAACAAGGATAAATAACTATAAATAGTAAATCATGATTATTATGAAGAAAATAACCTCTGTGGATATGAAGAAAAATAGGGAATTGATTACAAAGTGCAATTTCCTACATTTATTAAGCTAACCAGGGGCACAATAAGGATTCTTTAAGTCCAGCTCATTTTTCTAATTCAATCATTGCAGCATAGTCCTCTTGTTTAATTTTGAGCTTTATATGTATCAAATATAACAGCAAGTCATGCCAACAGCCTTTGCAGGTGGATATCATCATAATCATCATCAACACAATAGGGGTCATGATAATCTTCATTTTCGCCCTTGCTATGGTAGCTGTATGCATTCTTGGTAAGCCACATTTATTGAAATCCTCTGTGGTAAGGTGTACTAAAATTCCAGCATCAAATAATTAAAAAGTCAAGCTTCATATTAGAAAAGGCAGCCTTATATCCCAATGGAAAATTTTTCAGAACAAAAAAAAATGAACTTCATGAATGTACTTGAAATATTTACATCTCTGTCTTAAAGCCATCCATCCATGAAGTTGAAAAATAAATTACATGCATCTCCTTTGTAAAGAATGATAAATATGCATTCTTTTTTTCAAAGTCCAAAACCCAGATTTCTCTGATGGAGAAAAAAATCAAAGCGTCCTTACTGCTGCATTTTTTAAGCATGCAAACATAAAAGATCTAGAGATGACTTACACTTTTGTAAGGAATTTTAATTAAAAAAAAAGTTTTGTCTTGTCTTCTTAAGAAAAGAAAATTGAAGCTCCTATGTCAATTCAAACAATATAAAATAAAAGGCATAAAAAGAACCCAGATGTGAGAAGGAATGCAAATCACCATACTAAGAAGCTGAGAAAATTACTCAGCAGGATCCAAAAATAATTAGGAACTGAGTGAGCACATTGGTAAAATATTAAAAGTACTTTTGAAAACTTTTAAGTGGCAATGCATTTAGAAGACTTTTTCTTTTTGGACAGTATAATGAGACTTTTCTGAAAATATATTACCAGTGGGGGTTAACTGCTGTTGCAACATTTATTTTTCTTATTACCTAAAACAGAACAAGAAAGTGAGGTCTATGTGAAGATAAGTCCTTGTTCAAAGAAATATTTCAATGTGTTTGTTTATTGTCTACATTTGAATTCAAGGAAGGGGAAAAACAGAAATTTCATGTACAGATATTCTTTGTTTATCCAGTTCACTTCAATTGAAAAAACAAACAAAATCCCTCAAAGTATGAATTCATCTAGAGAGTATTCCAAAACTTGCTGCTACTTGCATTTTAACAGCAATATTGCCTTTCTTTAGGATCTATCATCTGATAGAGAATAACAGTGCATAATATTCATTGCCTTGGCATATTTATGGCTGCAAAAATAAGATGTCAGCTGTAATAAAAACTTCCAATGTTAGTGGATTAATGAAATTTTAATGTTGTCCATGGGTTAAAATGTGGGGGTGATATTGGAACATAAAATAATGTTTTAAAAGTTTGTATTAGTATATATTATCCACTCGTAAAGAGTGCAAATTATAGGATAATTATTTTCTTCAACTTTAGAAAGAGTCAATTCAGAAGAAGAAACAGCTCTCAGGTGAATAATCAGAGAGTAAAGATCAATTGGATGGGAAAAAAATATGTATCTGAAGAAAAAGTACCAACAAATGAGTTATTTATGAACATGGAAATATAAATATAAAATAATAAACAAATATGTTACGTAAAGCACAAATCATACACAGGTAAAAATAGTTTACAAATGGATACTGATAAACCAGAGGCAGCCCCTCAGTAGATCCACATAGATGAAATAGCAATGCCAGCAACTGGTTTTTAGAAGCTAATTCTATTTTGAATGTTGAAGTTGAAAATTTTTAATATTTTATATCCCGTGTTTCTCTCCTCCCACCCCAACTTCCACCCAAGTTCCTCTAATTACTTCTGAAATACTTAGCTATATACTCACTTGAAATATATACTATGTACATTTTTCTCTGTTTCTGCTCAGTATACCTCTGGTATTACCAGTAAAGCCACACAAACAGGAGACTTGACATGACCCTGCTGAAATAATATTGCTTTTTGTTTTTATGGAAGCCTCCCTAAATAGCATTTTGTCAGTGACATTTTATACTAAAACTGTTCTGCTAAGGAATGGAGTATCATTGTCCTCATCCTATACTTATTCAAAATGCCTGTGTGTGTTTTGTGTCAATTTGTCTAGTTGAGTAAAAGGAGTGATGGACTGAAATTTCAAATATTTCAGGATGACCACCTTTCCTGTTTCTCTTTGCAAGAACTTACTTATACAATAAATTCATGTTGGCTGGTTAGTAGACTAGTTTCTCAAGCATTTGTTCTGGCCCACAAATTCCTCTTACCTTGGGTGTGGAAGTTATGGCAGCTTCTTGGACTCCTTCCAACAAGAAACACTTCTTGCTTCCCAGGTATCCACATATCCAAGTATTCTGTAACCAGTTTACTAACACAATATTAGTGTTTCATTTTAAACTTTCATTACATTGGGTTGTCTTTGATGCTACCTAATTGCATTTGCTTTTCAAACCTATGCTAAAACAGCACCAAAATGCTCTTCTTTATGTGGTGCTACACCTGAAAAAAATATTAAAATGCTTGAATTTCCATTAATACGTAGTAATCAGCTTGATTCAGTGACCCAGAAATAAGAAAAAAATCTTGGTTGAAAATCTCAAGTTTTTCCTTGCTATGAGACCTCAAAACTTTAAAAAGTAAGATAACATTGTAGCACAAATCTGTATGAATATTATGTAGCTATGTGCATAAACAAAACTAGCCTGACTACTTGTTATGCAAGTGGGTGTGTGCATGTGTGTTTCCATTTCATACCACTTCTTGTTTGCAATATACTTCAGGGTAGTCATAATATTATTATCTTTATCATTGCAACATTCAGGAGAGCTTGTCACAAGGTAGCAAAAATAAAGATTTAAAACCCTAATTGCTACCAGTATTGGTTTTAATAAAATTCCTGCCAGTGATTTGAAACTAACTTAGTTCAGGGCTCAGCATATCATGACCAGAAGGCCAAACCCAGAAAATTGATAGCTATGGATTTATTTTTCCAAAATATGCAAGAATAGATGGAATAGACTAATACATTTCCATTTGCCATCTGCTCCAATACTTACGAACATACTGATCATCTTTTCTTTAAGCAAATTCTGCATTATTTCATCTGTAAATTCTAAGTATATGTAATAAAATTTAAAATAATTATTTATATCTAATTCCAGACCATGTTCAAATAGGAAATTGGAAGTCATTCCAAAAATACATTTTTATGTTTAGTTTTTGAATCAGGATCCAGACTGAACTACACATGGCATTTGGTTATGTCTCTTAAATAACTTCTAATAGGTGCTCCCATTACAAATAATTATGCCATTCTTGTGGAAGAAAGTTGCCATTTGTCCTATTGAATATTCTACATTCCTCCATTAGGAATTTACATCACTGTGGTGATCTCCATATTTCTATGTCCCATAATTCTGTAAAATGTATTTAGAGATAGAGGTTACACTATAATCAGGTCTAATTCATTAGAGGAAATAAATATGTAGACTATCTTATTAACTTCCTATTATATCATCCAGGTTGCACATGCTGCCTGATCAACTTGATTTTAGTGCTATTAATATGGATTGGTGGGTTTAAGTGCCATCTCCGTTCACTGACAATTCTCTCACTAATCTCTCACCTATTGGTTTAATAGTTATTGATGGTACTTGCCTCCAGCCATCATTTCATTGATATTTGAAAAACAAAGTCTCTAATTCAATATTCTTTTTGAACTTACTACCTAAAATTCTTCCACAAATAACAAATATTTACCAGCTAATTAATTAGTTTGAAATGAGTTTGTATAAGAAAACTAGAATAAATACTTGATTGTTTCTTTTACTTTATTCAATAGCCATAATAACTAATTGAATCTCATGGGATTTCCAAAGATACAAATTATTTTTAAATGTAATTAAGTATAATTATAATCTCCTGGTTATTTTTCTATATACATTGATGTATTTCAATCCACTATAGGCATTATTTTTTTCTGCTTATATTCCGATTGACATATTTTAAAGATTTCCTTGGGCTTCCTGCTTCCTGGAATACACACCTTGTATAATCCCTTCCCCTTGAATGTGGGTGAGACTTACAAATATGATGGGATATCAAACGTAGCAAAAGGGATTTTGAAAATGCAATTAAGGTTCATCATTAGTTGACATTCAGTTAATCAAAATAGAAATCATCCTGGGTGAACCTACCTGGACTTCTCAGGTAAGTCCTTAAAAGCCACAAGCAGCAACAGACACTCTCCAGTTGGCCCAGAAGGAAGTAAACAACTAATTTATAAAATATCAATGGAGGAGGGCATGTGGTAAGGAGGTAAGGATAAATGACAGAACCCGAGAATGCTTCCTCAGTCAACAAATGACAATGAAAGAAATGAATTTTGTCAACCAGTCAGCTGGTTTCTGAGATTCCAGATCAAATGGAATCTCAGTCCCAAACAGCACCTTGATTTCATCCTGGTGAAAACTCTGAGCAGAGGACTCAGCTAAACTTTATGTTGATTCTTGACTCACAGAAACTGTGAGATTAAAAAAAAAATGTTGTAAATCACTAAATCTGTGGTAATTTGTTATAAGCAATAGCAAGCTAATACACCCAGTGATGTAATTTTTATTTTGGTAACCATCCTTGCTTTCTTGGTCAAAAATAATCACAGATTTTTCTCATATGATTTGTAGCCCAAAATGGTATTAAGTGCTTTTGTTGCAAGGAACTCTTCTCCCTTCAAGGGGGAAGCAAAATTTCAACAAAGCAATTCAAGTACCAATACTGCTCATTCCTACTTAATATTCTTTGCTTATTGTTTTTAGAGTGGATAGATCCAAGAAATTGGCATTGTTTTAAAGAAGAAAAAATAAATCAAGAGTTCAAAAAGATGGTTCAATAAAAATGTAAGACTATAATTTGGTTTTACTTGGCTTCTTTGTTTCATATTTGAGTCCCTTTTTATATGAAAACACTGTTTTTAGCCTAAATAATTCAATAATTCATTTACTTTAACCTACTACATCTATAATAGTTTATAGATACTATCTTTCTAGAGTAGTTCAAGCATTAGAATGCAATATTAATACAAAAATAAGATTATTCAATGTAGATTAGGATTTTTGAAGCTCATTTTACACTTAACAGATATTGCAAATGCACTCTTTCCATGTACATCTGTATCTTTTATATATGCATATATATGTAAATACATAGGTAAATATATGTTTGTACATGAATATATGTACATAAATATAAACCAATACAATGAAATATCTCATAAGAATAAAAATAATTAATGCAAGAGAATATATCCTTTTAGCTTCTTGAGAAATTACATTCATTCTCTCTCTCTCTATCTCTACATATATATGTACATACACACACACACACTCCATCTCTCTGTGTGGAAAATAATGCTTCTGCTCAGATAAATTCATTTGTGAAAGTTTAAAAACATTTTTTGTGTGTTAATGCTAAATCTAAGCATTGATCTTCTTTGGGAGAAGGCTTATTCTGGTTATACTAGCTAATTTTTCCTGTTGAATATGCATGTGTTTGTGTTTGTGAATATATATATATATATACATAATCGAATAGCTCAGGGTGGAAAAGAATTGATTTTCTTATGATGTTGAGTAGTCCTCAAACATACATTTATTTTCTTTAATTGAATTTTACTTTTATGCATTCCAGGAATGTATTATATATTTCCTTATTAAATTTAAAAAAATATATTTTTATTGGCAAATATTCACACACTTACATTCCATGCATGGTGTACATACAATCAGTGGCTCACAATATCATCACATAGTTATGTGTTCATTACCACGATCATTTCTAGAACATTTGTTTCACTCCAGAAAAATAAAGAAAAAGAAAAAGGAAATACTCAAACACCCCTCATCCCTCCCTCTCTTTGACCACTACTATTTCAACTACCTAATTTATTTTGCCCATAATCTCCCTATTAATAATTTATTTTTATCCTTATTTTTTCACTCATGTGTCCATGCACTGGAAAAAAGGAACATCAGACACAAGGTTTTCACAATCACACAGTCACACTGTAAACATTATATCTTTATAGAATCATCTTCAAGAATCAAGGCCACTGGAACACAGCTGAATAGTTCCAGTTTCTTCATTCCAGCCACTATGATACACTAAAAGGAGATAACTATATAAGGCATAAAAACAACCTCCAGGATAATCTCTCAACTCTGAAATCTCTCAGCCACTGAAACTTTATTTTGTCTCATTGTTCTCTTCCCCCTTTTGGTCAAGAAGACTTTCTCAATCCCTTGAAGCTGTGTCTGGCTCATCCCAGCATTTCTGTCCCATGTTTCCAAGAAGATTTACACCCCTGGGAGTCATGTCCCACATAGGAGGGAGGGCAGAGATTTCACCTGCCAAGTTGGCTTAGACAGAGGCCACATCTGAGCAACAAAAGAGGTTATTTGGGGGTGACTCTTAGGTATAGTTATACTTAGGCCTAGCCTATTCTTTGTAGGAATAAGTTTCACAGGGGTAAACACCAAAATCAAAGGCTTGCCTATTGATTTGGTTGTCCCCATTGCTTGCAAGAATATCACAAATTCTCCAAATAGAGAAGTTGAACAATTCCTCCTTTCTCCCCAGTCCCTCAAAAGAACTTCGCAAATACTTCTTTATTCCCTGCCCGGGTTACTCAGGGATATATCAGGGCGTCACATTAACCTGGACAAACCAACAAGATCTCATGCCCTATTTAAGGTTCTATACACTTATGGTGTTAACTAAACTGACCATATAAGTTAAATTAGGTAATGTGCTACCTGAAATACAAATTTTGCACCAGCACTATTAAGATTTTGAAATATTTTGTTAATTTTATACCTAGGTGTTTTAGTTTAATATTTAATATTGTGGGTTTTTTTCAGTTTTTATATGTAGCTTTGTCCCACATTTATTATTTCGCTTTAGAGTAGCTATGGATTTCAAATGTTAATTTAATATTCTGCTATTTTATTAATTATTTATATTTATGAAATAATTTTATTATTTTGAGCTTTTCAGATATAAAATGTTGCTGGATTATTGATTTAGAGATATGTCATTTTTTCAGGATATTATTCTATTTACTTATTTTTACATTCTATTATTTTCCAACTTACATTTTTAAAACCATTTCTACACTTTTGAAAATTTTCCTTTGTTTTGTTATTTGACATTTGTCATTTCTTATGCTGCTTTTTTATACTTTCTTCCATTTTGTTTCTATATTAGATTATCTGGTGGTCTGGCTATGTAATTGATTTTGTTTCTAAGGAATTATTGTTTTGGATTTTTATTTTAGTTCAATTCTCTTGCATTTTCTACCTCATTAATGTTGGCCATTACATTCTATTAATTTGATTTATTTTTTTTTGGTTTGCTTTGTTATTCTTTTTGGAGGGAAGGTGAGAATGTTGAATTATTACTTCTCTAATTCATTTTTTATTTTAATAGACAGCTGATACTCTGAATAGTTCTCTGAAAATTGCTTTATCTGTATCCCAATTGATTCTGACATATAATGTTCATAGATTTAGATTTTATTCTGTCAGCCAGTCTGAGGTATGTTTCTTTCTTTTAAGTAGTTTAGATGAGTGAAGAGTGAAGAGCATGTACTTTGATGAATCTGACCAAATTGGTGATTGATTTAACTTTTCTTTGCATATTCTGAGTAATTTGAGGAAATTTAATAAAGGGAATATTTCTGAAGTTAAAAACATTTCAGGAAAACTACAAAGGAGAGTTTAGTACCTCAGTAGTAGACCTGAAGGCTAGTGGAGGGAGTCATTACTCAAGCTGGAGTAAGTGTTTTTCTTAGTGACAGCCTCCTATCAGGAATTCTGATTCCTTGTGAGAGAGCTAGGGAAATGAATGCTCCCCAATTACCCTCTTTCTTCTCTCTAGTCCATATGGGTCAACCTCCCAGGACACAGAATAAAGTGGAAAAGGGTCAAAAGTGGATATGGGATTTTAAAATGTAGTGCTAAAATTTGTATTGGGGTCCTGTGGATTAAGTTTATTTTTATTTCCAGTATGGTCATATCAAAATGCAAAATAAAATACCAGGAATAGTGTTAAAAGTACAATAAAGTACTGAGAGCTTAGTCACGAGGTATTATCAAGGGAATAATAATCATTGATATATCAAATAAAAGAGTGTCAGGTTAACATTTCTCTTTCATGATATGTATTAGAGTCTTATACTATATTTAACTTCCAGTAAATTTATTACAACAATTATGTTTGCCTGCATTGCTTCATTGTTCATTCAATAATGTGCAAACCCATTCTTTTCCCTTTCAAGACATTCTTTATTTCTAACATTAAGTTATGGACATTGATACTGTAACAACCAGAGGAAACAAAGAGAATGGAAGAGATACAAATATCAGGCTCACAGTAGAGCAGTAATCAGCACACATATTATTGTAGAATTTGCTAAAGTCCACTCCAGATAATTTACAAGGATGACTGTACCAAATTTCAGTTCAATTTTGAAAAAAAAAATTGCATTGCCTTAGTGATCTTAAAAGATCTTAAAAACAGGAAAAAACATAGTTTGGTCTGTCCTCTAAATTTAACAGAGGAATTGTTATTTATAAAATTCCTCAGATCACTTTAAAAGCAAGAAGAATCATATTTCTAAAGCTCCAGAAACTTTCTCATAATCAAAAGTAATTGACTGAACTGATTTTTATTTCCATAAAAAATCAACTCAATAAATGCACAGTAGTTAATAAACATCAAATGAATAATTTATAAAACATTAAAAATAAAAGAAGGAAATATTATATTATTATCCACCAATTTCTTTCCATTATCAGGATATTACAAAATCACTGTAATGTTTTTTGTGAAGGAGCACATTCTCAGGACCTTTTAAACAAGATAGATTAACAATTATTCAAAAAGATGTCTAAAACAACCATAAAACTTTTTTTTTGCACAAGGATATGTAAGAGAGTATAATATTATAAAGTTAATGACAACTGAATATTAATATTGTGAAACTCTTGCTAATACTGAGCTTAGATTAGTCTTTATTCTAAGAGAGGCTCTATGTCCAAGTTTTTCAATCTCTGAGTTCATAATCAGAGCTAATTATTTAATAATATTTGATATTATTTTTACTATTTGCCATTTTATTTATGCTATCCATTTAAGTAGCTACTCACATGGAATGGCTGCTTTAAATATAAAGAAACAGATATACAACTCATGTTTAAAGCCTTGTTTTCCATAAAATAATGATTTATCCTGTATATTTATTTCTTCAGCCTCGTATGTTAACACGTGTTAACATGTACTCAATGAAAATATGCATCATTCAATGAAAAAGCTGAAATGATTTTTATTTTAAGTATCTATATTTATCTTTCTTAAAATAACATTCTACGCAGCTTAAAGCAAAGAATGAGCTCTTGTGGAGAGCTAGGGCCCAGGTTCCCCTTCCATATTGAGGATAAGTCACTGCATGTGGTCACCTTGATGACAAGGATGGAAGCTGAAGGTCAGCAACCTCTTTAGGGAGGAAAAGAATGTACAGATGGTGTCATAAACCCCTTATCTGTAAAGCATTGAAACTCCTCTTCCCTGATATGCTGATAACAAAACTCTAAACCCCTGTGCCATGAGATTTTGCTGAAACTCTGTTTCATAATCTATGGAATGTTCTTGTCTTAAACTCTTACAAGCTGCTCCTGTGCATCCCCACCTTTGCGGAGCACTGATTTCCATTTCAAGAATGGCTGCCATTGGGAAAAATATTCTCTTTTTCATAAATCCTAATAAAATTCATGTCTAACTCCATGCCTGATGTGCTCTTTGGTCTTGGGACTGTGCTCTCCAAGAGCTGGGTTGGAACAAGCTCTGTTTTCCATTTTTATTCTCCAATACCCAACCTCTGCCTCCCTATTTTTCTTCTGTGGCTTCTTCTCTAAATCAAGAATTGTGGAAGGCAATGTTACAAAGAAGTTAAAGAGAGTCTTCTTCATTTCCTGTTCCTAATTTTGAAATTCTTAAAATAAGCAAAGCAACTATATTTAGCACAAATGCTTCTTATAAAAACTTGTAAAATAACTTCAGAAATTCCTTGAAAATTATGCCACATATTAAAGGAAAAACATTTCTGTGGTAATCATTAAGTGTCATTTTCTCTTTTGGCTTTAAAATTATAAGTTTCAGAGGAAATAAGAGCTTTTGAAAATACTGTCATCCAAATGTGTTTTGGAGGTCAAGATATATAATATGTTATGAAGCATGGAAATATTTAGTTGCAAGTAAATATAGGCAAAAATAACTTGCATTGACATTTAAATACATTCATGTGTAATAACCCATAACAATTATTTCATCACTACATTCAATAAATATAGTAGAAGATAAAGATCTTATATTATTTAGTAACCACTCTATTAAAGGTATGCCTTCGTTAAAAATTACAAAGATTACTAAGCTAACAAAATGTAAACAGTAAGCAGAGATTCCCCTTTAATTTTCCCTATAAAATAGTCTAAACATAAAACCTGTGTAGGTTTAAAGTTTTACACAGTGAAATTGTTGTTATATTGACCCTGCTATCGTGAACTCATATAAACACCCTGGGAAATAGGAATTGTAGTTTGTTTGCTCTTTAAGCCTTAGTTATGATTCTAAATTACTTTTGTATTTTATCAGCTTCACTTGGTTGACATATCTTATCCTAAAATTGATATTGAGCTTTGTGATCAAGAAGAGTTAGACTGCAATAAAAATATCAAACACAATACAGACATGGCTTAGCGCAACATTTTAACTTTATTTGTTATTTGTCATTAAAAAACCCAAACTAATACAGACAGCATTACATAGATGAGTAAGGCAAAATGAGTTATAATGACTATAGAAGCTATAGCCTATACTAATGTCTTATATATTAAATGGTATGTGACTTCAATGCTACTAAGTTTCTATGTTTATTCTCAATTCACATCTCATTTGACCTTTTGGCAGCATTTTAAAAATATGAGCATTACTTTATCTTTAAACACTTTATGTATCTACCAAGGAACTACACTCTCTTTGTTAACCTCATACTTCACTACCTTTTGTTGCTGATTCTTCCTCATCTGTTTCTCCTCATTCCCTATTGTTCATTCAGTAATTCCACATAAAATGACTCCCTACTTGACTTGTTTTAGTCTTGCAGCTTTACCAAGTATCCAAGAAGTGATTTTTATAGAGACAAATGTCCACGAATATTTTACCTTTCTTAATGGCCTGGAATGTCTGAGCACAGAGGCAGAACAATGGTCTCCAAAGATGTTGATGTCCAAATGCCTGAAACCTATGAAAATGTAATGTTGCACAGCAATGGGAGATTAAGGTAGCAGATTCAATTAAGGTTGCTAAATAGAAGACTTCAAAATACAGAGATTATCCTGTATTATCCATGTGGGCCCAATATAATCACAAGGCCCCCCAAATGTGGAAAAGGAAAGAAAAGGACTCAGTTTCAGATTGATGCAATGTGTGAAAGACTCAATGAATCATTGTTATTTTTGAAGATGGAAAGGGGCTGTGAGACAAGGAAGGCAGGCAGCATCTAGCAGCTGGGAAAGACAAGGAAATAGATTTTCCCCTTGAGTCTGCAGAAGGAACACAGTCCTACTTATGCCTTGATTTCAGGGGTCCTGAAAATCAAGGACCCAGAGAGAGAGAGTAGCCCAGAGGCACTAAGAGAAGAACCACAGGACATAGAGAGCTCAGAGAGATGTCCCCAGAAAAACAATCAAGGAGACACAGAACCTAAAAGCCACACAGCCCTGGAGCAAATGACCAGCACACACCTTCTCATGTAACAGAGGAAACCCAGATGCCAGCATCCTTTCCTCAGAGAAGGCACCTTCTTGTTGATGCCTCAATTTGAACATTTTCAGGGCCACAGAATCATAATTTGTAAATTTCCATTGTTGACAGACAACCCATTTCTGGTATAATGCATTCTGGCAGCTTTAGCAAACTGAAACAGTCACTGATAGAACTGCTTCTAGTTATAGTCTCATAGCACACTATCTAGACAGTGTCAACATTTTCCAAATCATCATTGTCTGGTTACTTTGTGCTTAGGAGTTCAGTTATCCTGCTTATCACTTCCTCTTTGCATTTTACTGTGAACAGCAAGAAGCCAGGCTGCATCTTCTGCACCTAACTTGGCAATCTCAACTAAATATTTAAATTCATAGCTTTCAAGTTCTGACTTCTACCCAATATCACAATATAATTTCGCTAAGTTCTTGGGCTCTTGATAACAAAGATCACCTTTCTTTCCAGTTTCCAATGACCCATTCATCATTGCCTTCCAAGGCCTCTTTAGAAACACATTTAATATCCATATTTCTACCGGCAGTTTGTCAAAGCAATCTAGGCTTTTTCTATCAGGAACCTCATAATTCTTCCAACCTCTGTCCACTAACCAATTCCAAAGCTAAAATACATTTTAGATATTTTTGGTACTCAATTTTTTCATACCAAAAAATGTTTTTGTTTCCTAGCCATTAGATCAAAGACAAGAAGACTGGTTGGGTTAACAACAGGAATTTACTGGATCATGATTTCAGAATTAGAAGACTTACTTTCTCCTGAGGTTGGTATCTTCTAGCTGACCAGCAAACTTTGGGACTCCTTGGTTTTTCTTTCCCATGGTGATACCCATGGCTACATTTTTCTCCTTTCTCTTTAGGGTTCTGATAATTTCTATCTTTACGCTGCATCCCTTGGCTTTTCTCTCCATCTAACTTTCAGTCTGCTTATAAAGGACTCCAGTAATACAGATTAAAGCTCAACCTGATTCATTTGAATGACATGTTAACTAATAATATCTTCAAAGTTCCTTTTTACAAGTGGATTTATATCTGCAGAAGCAGGCTTGGAACCTTTAGGTCTCTTTTGTGTGGGACATGATCCATCCCCAATATGTTATAAATTTTAATAAATATATATTGTGTATGAAGATATAGGTATAGATAGATAGATAGATAGATAGATAGATAGATAGATAGATAGAAATGTTTGACAGATTTAAATTACTTTCCCAAAACTGTCCCTTGAACTTTAAATCCATATATGCAACTTCATGCCTCTCATCTTGACTCAGATGCTTAATAGGCATTCCAAAATTAGCATGTACAAAAACATCCTTGTTAGATCCCTTCCCAACAAGCTGAGTTCATTTCTTTTAATGAATAACACATTTGGATTCAATTCTACCATTTGACTTTATTGCAATTTCTATTCTGTGGCCTTTTATAGTGTTCTACCATTTGTGTCCACTTTTGAACTTTTTGTCTTGACTCGGTATCAGTCCCAAAGTTTGCTGATCAGCTAGAAGATACCAAACCTCTATGCTTCTAGGTCTGGAGACTAGTCTAAAGACTAGGTCTAGACCGGGACAGAGATTCATGCCAATGTCTTATTAAGGTAGTACCTTAAGCTAAGCAGAAGCCTAAAAGGAAAGGGAAGAACTAGATATGGAATAGGACAAAACCAAGCAGGTTATAGATTCAGATAAGTCTTGTCTCAGTTTGATTCCAGTAGCACCTCTGAAATATAAATAATGTCCAATTTGAGGTAAGGGAACTAAGTTTCTATACTCTACATCATTTTGTTATTGGTATACTGGCCACTGTAGGAGTGTATGCCTGTGAAGTGTTTCTAATACCTCAAGGACAATCCTCCGAAGATTACAGGTATGAGTTACTGGAAGAAACGCAGGCAGTTCTGAGACAGGCACATTAAGCAACTAAAGGTCAAACTAGGGGCTCTGCATGGGTAACACAGCATGTGTTACACAGCAATTGAGCATTTTCATATTATAGGTTCAATTTCTATTGTTTTGGAGTTCATTTAGATATTCACTATGTATAGGAAACCTAAAGGCTGAGTTTACTCACTATCTTTATCTTCCTCTTGAACAAAATAGAAGCCTATAATAACTTTCATTCTGAATAAATCCTTCCCAAATTTTATGCTGCCCTCAGCCAAGAATTTAATGACAATCTTTCATTTACCCACATAAAATATTATAAATTTTTGATATTATATTACAGAGCTAATATTCATTTTTGTTTATTTGGATTAATTAATAAATATACTATTTTGTGGTTCATGATTCCTTCTTGTATTTCACAACATCCTGCTAGTTCCACTATTCTTTTTCATGAGGTATGATCTTTCAGAGTTTTTTTTTTTTTTTTCTGACATTTGTTAATAATGAAATGGCTCAGAGTTTTCTATATTTTGGGGTGATCTTGGCTATTTCTTCCTGATAATTTTTTTCTCAATACAATTCTAGGTTAGTTTTTATTGTTTTTAACATTTTGAAGTTAGTATTTTTCATCTGACTTCCATATTGGTATTGAAAACTTTGCTATCATTGTATGTTATTTTTTCCAAATAATCTTTCTTCTTTTTTTCCTGCTGCTTCTGAGATAATATTTTTTATTTCTAAAATTATTCCACAGTTTAGTGAAATATAAACACAAACACAAACATATTATACGTATAGCACACATATGCATACAGCCAAGTGTGGATTTTAAAAATTATTTTATTTGGGATTTTTAGGATTTATGATTCTGAGCCCTGTTGCCCATCATTTCTGGAAAATTGCAAGAAATAATTACTTTGGATATTTTCTCTTCCATATACTTGTTATTATTGTTATTATTAACACCTGGAGCTATGATTAAATGTTTATTTTCCTCTTCCTTGTCTTTCAAATTGTTTTTTTCCTCTATATTTTCCATCCATTGTCTCTTTATAGAACATTTTTATAATGTCTTTAAATTTATCTGTAAATACTAATGTATATCTTCAGCTTTGTAAATCCATGGTTCAAACTTTTCATTGAGATTTAATTTCTTTTTCCATTTTTATATGTTCCATTTCTTTTAATCATGACTTCTCCTCTCCTCTCCTTTTGTCTCCTCTTCTCTCTCTTTCTCTCCAACTACTCACTCTGTTCTCATATGAAGTTTTCAATCTGTTTCATTTTGTTAAATACATTCAATTTGTATTTCATAAGATCCACATCATAATTTTTGATTAGTCAGTTTTCTCAATTTGTTGATTTTGTTCCTTATCATTTATTATTTCTTTGTGTGCTAAATTTATTGTTGTTGCTGCTTTGTAAGCCTGGAATTTAAAGTTGGTAATTCACTGGTTTCAAGATTCTTTCTCAAATGTTTTTGCTAAATACCTTAGTGTTAAACAAAGATTTTGGCCTGAGTTTTTGGAGCACACAGGTAACATGAGCTCAAATGTCAAATCCATATAATTACAGGCCTGTAAGGAAGCCATATATATATATTTTTTAATCTCACTAAGAATTTAAGTCATGACAGACAAATCTTTTATGGTTGGAAATTACTTTTTACATCATAAGACAGCCTACTGCCCTTTGAATAGTTAAAATACATTCAGGGATTCTGAGCTAATTTCCTGCCTTTTGGACCTGTTCATTTTTGGTTGTTGTTTAATTTTCTCATGTGCCACATACTCGTGTTCTAAAATATTGATTGTATATATAGACTGTGCTCGCTTATCTAGAGAAGCACAGTTTGTCCTTGTAGCAGGTCTATAATTATGTCCATTATTTTCTAATGATATAAAAAATTTTGTTGTTTTGTCCAAAAATTAAATCTTTTGCAAGCGCATGGGATTTTGAATTAACAAGGAGGTACATTATTAATTTTTAGTTACTTTATTGTATAAATTATTGATTTGGTTGGAATTCATAGATATAAATTGCCATAGGAAATGGCATGCTTTTCATTTTGTTAACCACATATTTCTCTGCTTGAACTACTCATCATAGAATACTCTTAGACTGCTCCTAGTTTTATTTTACATTCATTTCTGGGTAAAATTTCAGGCTAAAAAGAATGTTGGGTAAAAACAACCAAGGTCATATGTGTCACTCTGCCTTTTATTTTTACTTTACTTTTTGGTGTCATGATGATTAATAGCTCTAAAAATGGGTAGCATTATTACTTTTGATAATGAAATCAAGACAGTTTGATAAGAAAATGCAAATGCATGACATTCTGTGACAGTCATTTTGTCTAGGATCCTTTATTCTTTCCTCCTTACGTGCAAGTATTGCATTATTTGCATATTTAGTGTAATGATAATAGGTTTTCTCTATGGCAAAAGTCTTTTGGTAATTTATCCATAATTGAATTGGTCTCTTAGTTGGTGTCTTGTGTATATGTGAGTTTATGTAGTCTAACATCTTTGTATTATATTGCATGGGTTACTGCTTTAAAAAATTATGCACCAAGGAAATAAATGTCAAGCTCATGAAGTTCAAATTCATAATTAAATCACCTGCCTTCCTGTTTATACATGATGCGTATCAAATGGCTCTTTCATTTTAACTAACCAAATTGCTCTGTTCAATGTGACTATTTTTTTCTTATCTCTGACATTACTTGTCAGATTAACTCTCTTTGTTCTTTAAAATTTTATTTAACAAGACATATTTGAGGATGGGGAAATAAGTGTATATTCACACATATGAATGGAATAGACAAGCAAAGCAGAAACCATCCCATGCTTTTGTGTGTTAATCTTAGACTCATCTTTGGTTTCTGATTTGACTCAGTTTCTCTAGATAAAGCCATATTGTGTCTAAGTACCCTTAATTGAATACAAATATAATTGAATGACTGAAATATTCCTACCTTCATATCTCTTAATCTTCTTGAACTCTGGAATATGAGAAATATAATAGTATTACTTTAGTGGTTAAAGGTTAATTCTTTTATAGAATGCACAGAAAGCAATTTTTATGAAAAGCAGTGAAGGTCTCATCAAATCTAGCTGTGGACAAACTGTTCCTATAGTCATTTAGTACAGTAAAATAAATCTGTGAATTTATGTGTTTTTTTCTAAGATTACAAAATTGGGAAATAATACATTACATGTATATTGTCTGTGTTTGGACTTTGATTTATCCTTCCCTGAGGAACTGCCTCTCCCTTAATCCATATAATCAGCATGCAACTATCAGTTTCATTCTCCCGCCTTTCATGCTATAAAGATGCATATAGGAATTCAGGTGCTTTTCCTATATGTATCCCATTTTCCTGGATATACGATTGTATAGGTGGTGGCTAAGTGATTGAAGTAGAGCCAGGCTATTTCTTTCTAATTGAGATTATTGAAGATACATATTCCCAATGTGAAAAATGTGCCACAATATTCGACCAATTGTCTGAGAGAGAGGCAACTATAGAAGAAAGCAAAGCTCATGGACAACAAGGAGTGAGGGTGTAGGTCTGTGAGAATTGTGAATATGTTAAGTATGTGTGTGTTTGTGTAGATGTATATATCTTAGTTGGGATGAGGGGCAAAACCTTGATTTGGAGTTTATTCAAGGTAAGTCCCCTTTGATTTTTCTGGTTCATGAAGCAATAAACTACGCTTCTTTTTGTTTTGTTTTATATATTTTTTCAGAAGTTGATATGAGTTAAATATCTATAAATAGTAACTTTTGCTAATTGTGAATCATTGTACTTATACAATAAAATGTTTTAAAGCATATCTGAAGGTCAAATGGCTATAATAATTGTTATTCTTCTATTTAAAGTGCAAGTATATGACAATGGCAGTGATTGTCACAATTTAAAGTAAGACTATAGGACAATGGCAACATCCTAATGGTCTATGAAAGAAAGAATAGAATATTTCCTCTTCAGAATATATATTAACATATTCTTTCCTTCTAAGAAGCCACTTGAGAATTGTCAACTTTGCTTTAAGCAAAGACATATTATATATAATCAAACATATTTTATTAAGAATGTATTGCATCCTGGAAACTGAAGAAAAAATAACAAATGAGGAATGAATAAGTTCATAAGATGAAAAGGTAGAGAGATGTATGAACTTTAAAGTATGGTGTGATATGTATTATCCTAATTCTGTGGTAGAAAAGGGATTTCAGAGTATTCTTCCCCCCAAAATGTGGCACGTGATTTGAAAGCTAAAACATGAGTCCATATTCATACAGCGGAATGTTATGGATTGAAAATTTCCCCTCCAAAAAGATTTGTTGAAGTCTGACTCCCTGTACCTATGAATGTGACTTTATTTGAAGATAGGGTCTTTGTGAATATACTTAGGATGAGATCATATTGATTTAGAGTGGGCGCTAATCCAATGTGAATCACATACTTTCAAGAAGAGGAATAGAGATACACAGACATAGTAATGCAATATGAAGAATGCCATATGCAATGTGGAGACAGGTGGGGAGAAGAAGGCCATGTGATGATGGAGACTGACACAGGATTGGAGTCAGGCTGTCAGAACGCAATGGCTTCTGAGGCCCCTAGAAACTGGCAGGGGCAAGGAAGTTCCTCTCTTCTGAAGTCTTCAGAGAAGACATGGTCCTGTCAACAACATGATTTCAAAGTTCTAGCCTCCAGAACAGTGAGATAATAAATTCCTGTTATTTTGATTCATCCAGCTTGTGGTATTTTGTAGCAGCAGTCCTGGGAAACTAATATAAGAAAACAGAGGGAGTGGCCTGGGAAGAACATTATAAACATAAAAAGTAACAGTTGCAAATGTAAAGAAGAATGCCAGAAAACAAGGGTTCAGGAAAATGGAATTTTTCAATGGATCATAAGGATTAGGTTTTAAGTATGAAGGGTCTACATTTGAGTTATTTTACAGGCAAGGATGTTGAGAATGTTCCAAAGTGATTGGGAAAATGCTGAAGTATTATTTTTAAAAAGGATGCTATAATGAGTTTTGCGACATAGGAATAATGTACTGGTAACAATGCTGACAGTTAGTAAACTTGTCTATGGCTAGAGGCCAGAAAATCAGTTTCAAATTGGTAGTTGATGACAAGGATGAGAAAATTGACTTCTGAGATATTTTGGAAGCTAATTTGATAGAAGATGGCAATGACTTTTTAAAAATTATGAGTTGAAATCTAAATTTTAAGCAATGCAGCAATTATTCAGATGGCACAGTCATTCACTGAAACTGATAACAGGAAGAAGAAGGTTTGTGATGCAGGAGGCAATTATTTTGGTTTTAGTTATGTTAAACTGGTTGTTTGAAAATCATCGGCACACAGAGGATAGCTGAAGCCATATGAATACAAGATTCCTCTTTAAGAAAAAGTACGTAATCAACAGACCGACCTTCCCAGAACTGTAGTGAAGGTCACCATCGGGAACTATCAGCAACCCTGGAGGAGAATCAATAAATCATATTGTGCTGGAATCCAAGGCAGTTCCAGAAAAAAAAAAAAAAGCGACGATCAACAGTATCAGTTTGCAGAAAGAACAGCCAAATCTTTTGTCAACAAATGTAGTATATCTATGAGATATAGAGTCATTTTAATTAGGGCATTTCTTTTAGAAAAACTGTGATGAAGTTACTTTGTAAGAATATGCAGCAAAAGTGGTAATGGTTCCATAAATAAGGTTTAATTTGAAGACATGTCAAACAAGTTGTTATATCTTCAGGCTGGGGAGTGAAGGAAATACAACCTTCCTGTGAACTTGTAGAGAGGTGGGAAGAATGATCCAAAACACATAAAAGGATTTCAATGCACTAAAGGTCTCAACAAAAATGAGGAATCGTTTGTGATGAAAGATGCTCTAAAATATTTTGATGAACACATGTAACCACTTTAAGGATGAAGCATTTTCTGAAATCAAAGAATTGTGACAGCCTTCATTAGTGCTTATATAAAGAGGACATAATATTAAAGCAATTAAACATAGAAAGGCTTTTACACAGAAGCCAGCTTCATTTATTTCCAGAAAAAAAAGTTTTTCTCTGGAAGAGATTATGACTGGATTTTACATTGATTTGAGAGAAACATGTAGCTTTTTGTCTGTCACAGACAGATATGATTCCAAAACAATTGTGGACACTCTCATTTCTTCCATCTTAAAAGCAGAGTCATGATGTTTTACAGACTCAAGAGTGACTAGATGACTAGTAGATGTCATGTGAGTTTAAGATAACTATGTAGGTAAGAAACTGCAAAATCCCACTTGAAAACCAAGATGAGATATAGATATGGATATAGATGTAGAAATGGATGATTAGATAAAGATGTAAATGTAGATATAGAGATAGAGATAGAGATAGAGATAGTTATATGTATAAATTCCCAGGACAGTGAGAGGAATGAAACAATTTCTCCTTAAATCTCAAGCCATTTAAAATTTTATAAAATGACAGTCAAAAATCAGTCAAAAAAAAAAAAGTCAGAACTACTATAAGGATCTTCTGGTCACATCATATTTTCCCCTTCATCTAGGGAAGTTTTATTTACCTAAGCAAGGAAAAATGAGATTTTTCCCCCTCAAGTGAAAAAGTTCAAAATTTTTCCTTGAAAAGACTGCTATATATTTGTCTCTAATGTGTTCAGGTGTCACAGAGATAGTTTTCCTCTAACAGTGTACTTCACTTTCCACTCATTTATTCCTTGATGTGTGTGTTAGTCAGGGTTCTCTAGAAAAACAGAAGCAACAAGAGATATCTGTAAATATAAGATTTACAAAAGTGTCTCATGCAACCGTGGGAATGCAAGAGTCCCAAATACATAAGGCAGGCTGCAGGGCTCACAAACCCAATGAAGGGTCTCAATGAATTTCACAGGAGAAGGTTGTTGGCTGCAGAAGTAGCAAAATTTCCCTTTAAAGTCTTCAACCAATTGGATCACACCCAACTGATTGAATTATCTCATTTGTGGGAGACATGCCCTTAGTTGATCATATATGTAATCTGCCACAACTTCAATCAACTGAATGATGAGTTAATGAACTAGTCTTCTGGTTTATCAACCAGGTACAAAATATTTTGCAGTAATGGTTAGGACTGTGCTTGCCTGACCAGAAAACTGGGCACCATCACCTGGCCAAGTTGACACCAGAACCTAACCATAACAATGTGGAAATTGATTGTTGATTACCTGATGAACATTGGGCACTTTCCTAGGCATGAAAGGGCTATATATTTTTTTATATATGACAGAAACCCTGCCCGTATTGTAGACAAACTCTAGTAGTAATATGAAACAGATAATAGGTATAATATAAGCAATGCTATGATATATATTATAAAAGCATTATACTGGTGATGCCCCTTAAATTAGCTATTCATCTTTTTTTTCATTTTTATAATTACTTCCTCCAGTTTCTATAAACACATGCTAGATTTTGCCAATTAAGTGTACCTCTGTAGCATAGGTTAATGCAATGACAAATTTGTGTGATTATACAGTAGATATAGGAGCATTGTGGAAAAATAGAAAATGTTAAACAAAATATTTTAGCTGCTATCTATTATTATAAAGTTCAAATTAATTTAAATATGGTTTCCTTATTCAATTTAGCAAATGCACTATAGGACCAGGAGTTTGTTTGAGCCCCATTTAATTGTCTACTTGTTTTTTTCCACATGAAAGATTTTTCTTCAAGTGCTGTATCAAATAGTCATGTATTTTCAAGTTATAGTCAACTCTTGATTATCTCCTGGGATTATTGCATTATAGATGACCTGTAACAAACCTTGCTTTACACATCTTATTGACATAGCTATCTTTTCCTCTTGGAATTAAGTCATTTCCTGACATTTAAGCTGTTTCTCCAGCTAGCAAAGTCAGTTTTAATAGTCAAACAAGTTGCTGACTACTTTGATACATTTTAACAGCTAGTCATCATATTTTAATGTTTGTCAGTGTAATATATATGTTATATATATATATATAATAATCCATAATTATATATAAGAAACATTTTCATCTCTCCTGGGAGGAAAATTATATAAATCAAAATATTTGTCATATTCTACCCCAAACCAGAATGATGACATCCAGCTAGTGACTCAGGACCATAGAAGTGAAGACATTTGAACAGTATACTTCATGCTGATCTATGTGAAGTATGTGAGGGTACTACAAGGGTTTGAGGATGTGCTGGCTTGAAAGTATGTATGGACCCTAGAAAAGCCATGTTTTAATCAAAATCCCATTTCATAAAGGCAGAATAATCCCTATTCAATACTGTATGTTTGAAATTGTAATCAGCTCATCTCCCTGGAGATGTGATTGAATTAAGAGTGGTTGTTAAGCTAGGTTAGGTGACGATATGTCTCCACCCATTTGAGTGGGTTTTGAGAAGTTCCTGGAGTCCTATAAAAGAGGAGAATTAAGGAGATTCAGAGAGAGTAGAGAATGCTGCAGCACAATGAAGCAGAAAGTCCATCAGTCAGCGCTTTGGAGATGAAGAAGGAAAATGCCTCCTGGGGAGCTTCATGAAACAGGAAGCCAGGAGAGAAGAATAGCAGATGATGCTGTGCTCACCATGTGCCCTTCCAGCTGAGGTTGAAACTATGACTGTACTCACCATGTGCCTTCTCAGATGAGAGAGAAACCCTGAACTTCATCAGCCTTCTTGAAAGGATGCCTTTGATTGGACATTTCTATAGACTTGTTTTAATTGGGAGATTTTCTCGGCCTTAGAACTATAAACTAGCAACTCATTAAATTCTCCTTTTAAAAAGTCATTCCGTGTCTGGTATTTTGCATTCTGGCAGCTAGCAAACTAGAACTGATTTTGGTACCAGGAGTGGGGTGCTGCTGCTGCAGTTTGCAAATACCAAAGATGCTGGGACAGCTTTTTAAATGGATAAGGGGAAGATTCTGGAAGAGTTGTGAGAAGCTTGATAGAGAAGGCCTAAAATGCTTAAAGAGACTGTTGGTAGAAATGTGGACTCTAAAGACACTTCTGATAAAGCCTTAGACAGAAATGAGGCATTTGTTATTATAAACTGGAAGGAAGATGATCCTTGTTTTAAAATGGCAGATAATCTGCCAAAGTTGACTAGTGGCTTTGTCTGGAAGGCAGATTTTAAAAGCCATAAAGTTGGATATTTAGCAGAAGAGATCTCCAAATTAAATGTGGAAAGTGCAGCCTGATTTCTCCTCACAGCTTATAGTGAAATGCGACCGGAGAGAGATAAACTGAAAATTGAACTCTTGGGTACAAAGAAACCAGAAACTGATGCCCTGAAAAATTCTGGGCTTCCAGGAAGGGAGACCCTAGAGAATAGTGCTCCATATGAGGATTTGGCTAGATGTGGAATCAGTCAGCCATTTCAGAGAAAGCCAAGATCAGACATGGAGTTATCCAGGAAGGATCTGTGGAAACTCCTTATGTCTGATGGGCACAATCCAAGGCTATGGCATTGAAAGCCAACAAAAGTGCTGTGGGATCTGTATAAATAGTGTCATTGCCAGTCTGGAATGGGGGGTTCAGAGAAGGGACACATTGGAGGAAAAATAACTTTAGAGGCAAAACCATGGAGGTTGAGGTCTGAAGTCAATATGCCTTGGGCCAGGAGAGTGGACGAACCCAAGCCCGTGGAGGTGAGTTTGCCCCAAACACAGAGGATGGGCCTTCCACTTCATTGCAGTGGAAGAGTCATGCCACCTCAGGCCTTGGAAAGGGTGAAGCACGTTCCTTGGGGGTTGGGGAGAGCCTGGCTGCCACCACATGGAGGGGTTGAGTATGTGCCCTGGAGATGGCAGAGAGCCCAGGTGTGGCCCCAATGCTTGGAGAGGGTGGAGTTGAGAAAAAGGTGGTCTCCCCAATGTCCCCCAAGGTTGCATTCAGAGAGAGACAGGCCTCTGCATAGGCCCTTGGAAAGGGTGGGACTGCAACTTTCAAAAGCCCCTAAGATAATTGACTCTCAGACTTTGAAATCTAATGGACTTTGCCCTGAGTGTTTGGGTCCAGTGATCCCTCTGTTCCTTCCTCCTTATGGAAATGGGTATATGTATCCTATGAATGTTCCTCCTTTGTATGTTGGCAACAAATAATTTGCTTTGAGTTTTTATACGTTCAGAGCCAGAGGAGAACTTTGCCTTCGAACAGACTATGCCTGTTACTAACTTTAATAGGAGTTTCTATTGTTTTAACTTTGTGTTTCATTTGTATTGCTACTGAAATGGTTTAAGGATTTTCTGATATTGTTATGAAATTAATGTATTTTGTATATGGGGAAAACATGTCTTTTTTTAGGGTCCAGAGGGTGGAATGTGCTGGTTTGAAAGGATGTATGGACCTAGAAAAGCCATGTTTTAATCATAATCCCATTTCATAAAGACAGAATAATCCCTATTCAATATTGTATGTTTGAAATTGTAATCAGATCATCTCCCTGGAGATGTGATTGAATTAAGAGTGGTTGTTAAACTGGATTAGGTGACACATGTTTCTGCCCATTTGGGTGGGTTTTGAGAAGTTTCTGGAGTCCTATAAAAGAGGAAATGTTTTGGAAAATGAAGGAGATTCAAAGAGTGCAGAGAATGCTGCAGCATCATGGAGCAGAGAGTCCATCAGCCAGCACTTTGGAGATGAAGAAGGCAAATGCCTCCCAGGGAGTTTCATGAAACAGGAAACCAGGAGAAAAAATGAAGCCAGCATGCACAGATGATGCTGTGCTCGCCATGTGCCCTTCCAGCTGAGGTTGAAACCATAACTGTGTTCACCATGTGCCTTCTCAGATGAGAGAGAAATCCTGAATTTCATCAGCCTTCTTGAAAGGATGCCTTTGATTGGACATTTCTATAGACTCATTTTAATTGGGACACTTTCTCAGCCTTAGAACTGTAAAATAGCAACTCATTAAATTCTCCTTATCAAAGTCATCCCATTTCTGGTATTTTGCATTCCAACAGCTAGCAAACTAGAACAGAAGATAACCATTTGATTTCTCTTTCAATGCATCTTTTGCACCAATGCAGTGACTTTTGAAATGAATTTCACTTTTAAAATTCAAATATTTTAAAAATTATTTGCATGCAGTTTTAATATAAATAATTAATATTGAGAATTAATTGTCCCCAGGATTAATAATTATTTATCAGACAGAATAATGAAGTAAAATCTTCCTGTGCACTTGTAGAATGGTGGGAAGAATGATCCAAAGAAACTAAGAGCATTTCAGTGGACTGAATGTCTCATTAAGAATGAAGAAGTAGGTCCCTGGTGCTGTAACAAACAAGTCCACAGCAGCATTCAAAACCAATGTCGCTGATTTGATTCTAACCCGATCTTATTTGCTGTGGAAATACTATCCTTGTAACTCCACCCACAGACTCTTATTTCACTCTTAGCATATCTGGTGTTACCCCTATTTGCTCAGAAACAAAAATTACTATATTTTTCACACTGACCTATAAAATCACATAATGATTGCAAATTTTACATTTTGTTCCTGTTGTTGGTGATTCCAGAGTGTTCTATGCCAGTACTCCAAAAGGAGTATAAGAAGCAGAAGATTTGGGGGTTGTATGCCAATGTGTTATCACTGAACTGAAGCAACATGGAAACATATTCAGGCACAGGGAACGTAGTTTGCTCCCATCCATTTAGATAGACTTCCTAAGGACAGAGAAAGAACCCTGACAGCTTAGGTTTAGGTAGGTAGATGCCCTGCCATATGTAATTGTACATATGCATATATGTAAATATATATGCAAATATATGGACAGACCTAGCAATATGTGTTAAGAGCATCATTTGGTGGCAAACATGTTTTAAATGGTTAAGAGCATCATTTGGTGGCAAACATGTTTTAAAAATTTTTGACAGATTTTTTTTTTTGGTAAAATTAATTCTTTCATGTGGTGTTGAATAAAGGGAAAAGTTTTAGGCAAGTGAAAGAGTTTTGCTAAAGAGAAAAATGGATAATGTTTGCTCAAGTGGAGGTTTTCTAGGGCAGGAGTGATTAGCAAATACAAGAACCCTGAATGAATTCTAATAAGTCAATCTCTGGCCTTGATTTTTTTTTATCTTCCCTCTTTTTAACTTTCTTCCTTCCTTTACCCACAGTAGACATGTTCCTCAGCCCCACTAAGATACCTGATCTCTCAATTTTTCTTTGTCCATTAGTCTATTATCTGATGCTACTTATTTTCTATCAGGATTAGACCATGTCAAACACTCTCATTCCAGCATCTTCAATATTCCAGCCCTTAAGAAATTTCTAAACCAACTCAATTATTATTGGGTTATTCACAGGTTTCAGGGTCTGGAAATAATCCTCTATGGTTCACTGCTGTGCCCTCCTAGGCATCTTTTGTGGAGGAGGTTGCTATGTGGTATGTCATGGGAACACAGTGTCAGGCACAACAGAGATTCTCAGCAAGTGACCACTTTATTACTTACATAATAAATAATTTGCATTCCAACAGCTAGCAAACTAGAACAGACTAGAACAGAGGATAACCATTTGATTTCTCTTTCAATGCATCTTTTGCACCAATGCAGTGACTTTTGAAATAAATTTCACTTTTAAAATTCAAATATTTTAAAAATTATTTGCATGCAATTTTAATATAATTCTACTCTCAAAAGAGTAGAATAAGAGATCTCATCATGTTTGGTCCCCCAGGGAGGTCAGCTGTTTGGGTCAGGGTCAGTAGATGGTAATGCCACACACCCTACTTTGCTTTGGAGTCAAGGGATACCTATGCTGCCTGAGAACTGAATATTAACACATGCTTGGAACTAAGCAAAAAAGCATTTTAAGCAATCTTTGTGCAGAGTTTCCACCCTGGCAAGCAGCTGGGGCTGCTTGTCCTGGTTTTGAGTTCAAGGTATGGTCAGACCATTCAATTAGACGAAATATCTCCTCCAGGATGCAGAACATAAACATGTTAAAACGTTTGCACAAAATGAAGCAAGAGGGGAAGATAAGGGGGGTATAGGAGAGGGCAATGAGATGGACAATGAGTGTGTCTGTCACTTCCTTAGCATCCTTATCTGTAAAGGAGAGCATGTGTTTACTATTGAGTAACTTTATCAGCCATTTCCTGCCTGTAGAATTTTGGGAGTCTACCACCTTTTTTTAAATTCTGCTCTCTTTATGTCCCTTTCAGATCAAACTGGCAGTGTTTCTGCTGATTTAAAATTCTGAAAAGTATTATGGGTAGCCAATGTATGTCATGGGGATTTGCTTCATGAACAAGATGTTCCACGAGCCTTTCTTTGATAATCCCATTCCTACTGTTGGCTTCTGCAGAGATGGCTAAGGAGATCCATGAGTTACATTTCTAATCTTTTTAATGAGCCTTCAGTGTAACTGAATACTGTGAACTTTTGTTACTTCTGTCCATCCACATCCTTTGTTTCTTTTCCATAGCAGTTTCCTGACAGTGAATCTCCTAATTTTGCACCTTTTATAATATTCACCAGGCTGAGACTTTCCCAAATCATCAAGTCCTGCATCCTATTTTCTTTAGAATTTTTTCCTCAATTTTTCTCTTGCCTTTGACATTTTACTATAAACAAAACAAAAAAAGAAGCCCCCCCCAACTAAATATCTTGGTTCATTGTTTACAAATTCTGCTTTTTGCGTAAGTTTAGGAGATATTTTTGCTGCCTACTACAGATAGAATATCAAGAGTTGTATAGGGTAGAAGCTTGAGTTCATAATTAGAAAAGAAAGTGGGAAAAATTTCTCCACCATCCCTAAGAATGAAGTACATCATGCAATTCTTTCGAATTTAATTCCTTCAAGATTGGTGCAAACTATATTCTATGTTGTAAATCACTTTTATTGCTCTATATTTTTCATCTAGTTAATTGTAATACTTTTCATGCATTTACTTATGGCTAGCTGCATTTTGAACTTTTTATTAACTCTAGATATCTCAACAGTTCTTTTCAGTTTCTCTATTAATGCTTTAAATGTTTATGGAAATGTGTCAATCAGTTCAGTAACAAAATTGAAGAAAACTACATGATTTGTTTATATAATTAAATATAACATAATTAGCACCATTATCTTAAGTTTACATAAATGTCTAATTTTATAAGAGGAATAGATGATGTTTTTGGCATAGATAAAATATGAATAGCAAACCCCCATTGCATAATCGAAACAGCTGGAAATTTAACCTATACTTATTTAACTCAGATTGAAACTTGACCCCCAATTTTTTTGGGGTCAATTTCTATATCTATCTATCTCTATCTTTCTATCTGTCTATCTGTCTGTCTGTCTATCTATCTATCTGATCATCATCTATAAATGTGTCTTCATATTTTTATCTATATCTATCATATATTTACATATTTCTGTATTTTATATATACTATGTTGTATACACACACACACACACACACACACAAGAATACGAAACAGCTCTAAGTAACTCATTGTGTGAAGGTTTGTAATCATGTTTTAAAAAGTTACATAAACTTGTTTTGTAATTCATGAATAAAGTTGTTTTAGGTGACTTGACTATATCATCCAACCACTCTTTATTATGATTTCCCCCCTCCAAAAGTAGATGCAATATCAATCTATTATGATTATTGTAAATATCATATAGTAAATACAAAATATCATTATTTTTCTTTTCCCTTGTTTTTGCATATATTTGGTGAACAGTTCCACATTTATCTAAACATTGAAAATATTACCCTAAAGGTATAAATAAATGTATAACAAGATAGTTATTTTCATATATAAAACAAGGTTCCTTACCCGCTGCACTTCATTAATTTATTAATTTATTGATTTCTCTAAAAAATAGCTTTAAAAACACATTTTTTTTTGGGGGGGTGCATGGTCTTGGAATTGAACCCAGGTCTCCTGCATGGAAGGGGAACATTATACCACTGAACCACCCATGAACATCAAACACATATTTTTGTTAGGTTAAAAATGTCTCAACCACCATAGGTCTATGTATCCAAATAGCAAAGAAGTTTAATTCCCTATTTCCTCCTTGAACATCTGAAGGAGTCATCATCATAAAATAAGAGAGCTCAAGGAGATATATAGGGATCAGGAAATATAATGACAGGAAAAGGATAGGACATTGTAAACCCCTAATCCCCCACATACCTCATCCTTCTTCCTACCCCCCCACCGCCATCACCAACACCTCATTTTGCTCTTAAAGCATGCAGAGAAAATTTTAAGGTCTCATGAGCACAGAAAGATGCATCAGAAATGGCTCATAGTAAGGATTTAGTGACTTATCTGAAGCTTTGTATGTAGACCCACTTGGGGCTGAGAACAGTGTGTAATTGAAAGGAGGAGACACTCTACAGACGAAGGACAATACTTTCAATGCTTCATAGTTCAGCATTAGATGTGAAGAGAACAAACACTGATGACCAAAGACTCAGCATGAAACAACATACCCATAACCAGGATGTCACATTGTTGTGGTTTAAAAACTGTATATACCCCAGAAAAGTACGTTCTTAAATTTAATCCATTCCTGTGGATGTAAATCCATTGTAAATAGAATCTTTTGATAACACTCAGTTAAGTAAAACCACCTCATTTAGGATGGGTCTTAATCCTCTGACTGGAATATTTTATAAATGGAGTGAATACAGGGAAAGAGAGAGAAAGAGAAAGGCATGGAGGCAAGAAGCTGAAAGCAACAAAACCTGAAAGAGAAGGGAGAGACCAAGAGTGACTGTCATATGTGTTTGCCATGCAGCAGAGGAGCCAAGGTTCTCCAGTAGCCAGTCTTTAGGAAGAAAGCATTGCCTTTATGCCTTGATATGAAAATTTTCTCAGCCTCAATCTGTAAACTAAACAATTCCCATTGTCTGAACCAATGCATTTCATGATATCTGCTTTAAGCATCCTAGGAACTTAAGACAAAATCATTTTTAAAATCTTGTAGACTATGTATTTACATAAAAGAGATTCTTTCATAAACTTGTAAGATACTGAGTTAAATCAGAAGTGACTTCATTTTTACTGGATCTAGCTAAGTATAATGATTGTTTTCTGGGTACTGAGTATAAAGACAAGTTGGGACAAAGTTGGGCAAAAAAAGTAGAAAAAGTTAATAGCATATTTCTCCATATCTGAGTTACATCTGTAAAATTTAAACCAATGCCAAGACTAAATGGTATATTGGATATCTTTAATGATATGTCTAATCATCATGATGTACATCTTTTGTATTATTTTGTGTAGGTTGATGCGTAGATTGGAGAAAAATCAAAGAAAGTAACGTAAAATTAGAGAATAATAGAATATTACCAATTTATACAACATATACTTTGAAACAATACACTTCTTTACCCATATTTTTTTCAGATTGACAAATTAAAATCAGCAAATTAATTCAGCTGAAACACTGAAACTATGTTTCTTTCTTGATAGTTGTATATGAAAGCCTAAAATGTTAAAAGTGGTGATTATATAAAAGGTAACATGATGTAATAGCTTTACAAACATTTAAAACGCATGAAAACCACTAAAAATTAAGCTTTGCTTTCTCAAGTACACAATACCTTTCCTAAGGGTACCCATATTTAGGCCATGGAAAAACCACTATTTTTTCTCCTTTTAAATAAGAACAATCTAAAACAGGGCTGAAGCTGTCCCAGAGGAGCTTTCAATCAATTGTTTCTGTTCTCCAAGACTTAAATTTATGAATCTGTGAACAAATATTGCCAGCAAAGCAGCTAAGGGAAAACAATGTAAACCAATATACAATGAGTGTTCTCAACTTTTTATTTCTTCCACTGTGAGGAATATGAAGGTTGAGACTAAATTAAATGGGTCAACCATCCAGAGTCATTAAAAATAAAGCAGTAAAAGAAATCAGAGGGGGATAGTACATTCAGAAACATCTCTGGCAACTTCAGATTAACAAATGCATCAACTTTTTGTATAGTTATCTAGAAAATTATTTCAGTCAAGTAGGCAATAGAAAGAACAAGTTTTTAAGCTCTGCAATAAAGCATTACATACATATATGCTATTTTAAAACTCATCACCAAGACTTGTTTATTTGACATGATTTGACATATTTACTAATTGCTTACAATGTGCTATGTATTGGTACAGATTTCTGAGCTACAGCAGAGGGGGAATATAACAGACAAATATCTTACACTTTTGGAAAGTACAGCATAGCGGGCATTTTATTTCTTTGTTTTCTCCTCTCTATGTCTTGATTTACTCAACAAATACACATTGAAGACCAATCATGGGACAATAGTATGGAGACTGTATCTACCTTTATGAGCAGTAGACAGGCCCATTTTCTGTGCTCATAGTGCTGAGAGTATAACACATATGCATGCTTCTAAAGTTGCTAAAAAGTAAGAGGATTAACTTTGAATTTCTTGGTATTATTATGTAAAATTTGAATCCAGAATTGTCAAATGGAAGATATATTTAATTGAGTTTTACAGTCCCTCCTTGTGAAAATTACATGGGTTTTGCTAAGTTGACATCATATTAATCTGCACTCAGTGGCATCCATATAATATAACCATCATTTTAATGTCCTTTTTCAACTAATAATCCCTACTGAATCCTCTACGAATATAATATCACTTGGCAGCTTTCATTTTAAGAGACATACTAATGGCTCATGTAATTCAAATCCCTGCTTTGGAGATGTTGAAACTTGCTGTTGATGCGTTTACTCTGACCCACCTGAGATGACATACCTGCTAACAAAGAAAGAAGCTCATTTAGTAAGGGAATCCTTGACCCAGAGCTAGTTGAAAGAAAATGTCTTGCTTCCAATTTCCATCACTATATGCAGTTAACCAACTTTTATTTAGGCTCTTCAAAATTGTTGCGACATTCATCACTTCACAAATTTTTCTTTTTCCAACAGCTAAGAGATGTTCAGTTTTCTGCAAAATTTAAGAGAAATGTGAAGTGGAGTTGCCAGAGGAAAACAAAAACCAGCAAGCTTTTACATCAATCAGATTCAAGAGAAAATGAAGTCCACTGTAAAATTGTGCTTCTGTCACTCAAGGTCAAGAGATAGCTAAATAATATCACTCAAAGGGTTCTGAAGGAAGTGTTCTGTCCTCTATTCCTGTTCCATAATGCATGACATTGTTTCCTCCTTTTAATTCTCTCTATTTAGAAGAATGTAAGTAAAAATACTTGCAAAAGGGAGACTTTATTACTTTAGAAGAAAATATATTGCTATTCTGGAGAATTTCTCTTCCTAGTTTGGCCTCCAGTTTTTATTTGCACTCCATAGATTCCACTTCCACTCAGCACTCTCTTTGACTCTGCTCTGTGCTCTCAGAATCTAACTTTTATTTTTTGCCTGGCTTTCTTGCTCTCTGGTTTCTGATTTAATTAAGCCATGGGTGTGACCAGTAGGAGATGGGCAGAATAAGCAATATGAGGTTAGGTATTCAATGCCAGCTACCTTCCTGATGAGCTAGGGGTTGAGAATTTGTCTGGGCTTCTCTGTGAAAGCCACAGCATGGGTTGGGAAGTTATTTCCTACAGCTATAATTCCTCCTCAGGCTCGGTCTAGAAGGACTGCTCCCTTCTAAGAGAAATGGCATATCAGACTGAAATGTTTGAATACAAACAAAGCTAGGGAAGTGAGAAAGTAGGAGAGAGATGATGTTTTCTCTGACTCTCTCAGCTCTAGCACAGAGCATTGGCTCTTTAGATGGAGAGCACTTTCAAGTAATTCATGATTCTCTTGCCCTGTGGAAGACAGAACTCTAGAGGCATCACAGGGAATTCACACAAGAGAATGAGAGAGATCAGAATTCAGTTGCCATGTAAAAGAACAGGGAGCCATTCCAAAATAGAATAGAAAAGAGCCTAGAAACACTGGTTCAATTATTTTCACTTGTCATTGCTTTCATCATCATTATATTGACTGAGTTGCAAACTTATTTCTAAGGTCTGATTTGTCCTTCAAATAATTTTGCTAATTTATGACATGCTTTAATTTACAAACTATGTGTTTAAATGACAATTCTTTATCATAAGAAAAATAAAAGAATAAGTATATAAGAGATGGTGAAAATACAACAATAATAATAATTTGATTATAACAATCTGTAACCATACTTAGATTTGTCTTCAAGTACTGGCTGAGGGAAATAAGAAGAGGATGATTACTCCAGCTGCAGACACTAAGCTATGGAGTGTAAAGAGTGTGAATGTGGTAGAAAGAAGCAACAGTGATGCAAGGTACAAGAGAGAATGTCTTACTCTTAGTGCAACAGTTTTATTAATGGATGTTTTGATTGTGTTTTTGCTATTATTCTCACAAAACCATCTACTTTACTTGTTTTGAAAGAAGATAGATATCTGTTTATCAGGACATGGATCTCTTTTAGAGATCGAACAATAATTAATTTAATGGGTGTTTACACACAGAACAGCACTTTTTTTACATTCAATGTATGTAAGCATATATTTAATATTAAAACATTTAATAAAGATATAAATGAATATTCAAGTGAATATTACATTTATACATTTTCTAAAAACAACATGTTTTCATATTTTGAAAAATGTTAAACAGATTATAAATCATTCATTTTGAAAAGTTTGTGATTTGCTCCTAAAGAAAAACTTGATAACATGTTTAAGTTTATAATTATGGATTATTTCCATTTTGCTTTTAAATTTTAAAAGACTTGGAACTAAAAACATTTCATAGAAAATGTAGATAAATATGTAACATCTCATTTGACAACATAATCTGTCTACAGGCTATGACTTTTTTGGCAGAGTCCCATTATAAACAAAACAATTGATATAATCTACACTGACCATACATCATACTAACATAACAATTTTTCTGTAATCTTGGTCACAACTATGGTTTGGTAAATTGTGTGCCCCAGAAAAAAAAAATGCTCTTAATCATTTTAATCCATTCCTATGAGTATGAATCCATTGTAAATAGGACCTCTTTTGGATGTCTTAGTTAAAGTGTGGCCCAAATGAATGAGATTGGGTCTACTAGATTGTGGAGTCCTTTATAAGCAGAAGAATTTCAATTGTAGGGAGAGAAATCTACAGGGAGTAGTGGAACATGGAAATCAATGGAACATAGGAGAAAAAGATGCCACAATGTTATTGGTCATATGAAGGAAAGAGCCAAGGACGCAAGTTTCACTTGCAACCAGTCCCAGAACACCACAGTCTTTAAGGAGAAAACATCATCTTGTTTAAATCTTAATTTTGAACTTCTCCTAGTCTCAAAATCATGAACCAATAAATTCCCTTTTTTTAAATCAACACTTTTGTGGTATTTGCAATTGGAAAACAAGACAAAAATTCTCACTAAGAATCTCAGTGAATGATTGTATGGTTTCATAAATATTCCTCTTCCCATATATATTTTTAGAAACAAATGCAAGGATATATAATCATGTCATTGTTATTGTAGAGACTATATGGATCAATAGAAGAATTTTCATGTGAAATTTCTTTTTTAGCTGTTCAAAACTGGTGTTAATTTTTTGAGCAAATGTCCCATTATTTCACTGGTATGGGAGAAATAAGTTTCTAGAACTCACATAGTTATCAGGAAGTGCTGTCTTCTCATGTTTAAAATATTGAAGTTTCCATAAGCTCTGTAAATCTTCTATCTTTAAGTCCTCATACATTTCCATTTTATTTCACCTACTCCTTAAAATCTCTTGGGTTAAACAAAACATGGAAAGAAATGTCTTATCTAATGCTATTACCTAAGTTACATTACAACAATATACACACAATAAAGCAGTTTGCTTACCAAACCATGAAAACTGTTTCTCAGCTAGAAATACAAATGTTCTTCTTGACTGAGTTTTAATGAAGACAAATATATGCAGCTGCAAATGCACAGAAAGGGAGAAGAGGAGAAGGCAGAAAATGGACTGCAAGTGAATGCATTTATAAGCATGCAGAACCTGCAGGCTCTCTTTTGTCTACATTTTGAAGGTAAGCAAAGCACTAGTTGTTTACAGCAACTTTTCCTGTTACTCCAATTTACTACCTTGTCTCATTTTCAGCTTAAAGCAAGCTTTCTAAACCAAGCCCTATTTTTTTTTCTTTTCTGGCCTAATTACAACAGCCTTTTCTCTGCAATCAACATCACTGCTACATTCATTGAATTTGCCTTGTGTTTTAAAGTGTCATTTTTGCTACTACCCATATTCATTTTTTTTCACTTAGCTAAATATTGTTACTATTCAGAATCCTTTCAGATCCATCTTCATTCCTCTGATCGTAGATAGGTTTAGAGTCAGAGTTCAGCATAGCACCTTTGCTTGCTCCTTTGTACATTTAAATGTGAACCCTTGCTTTAATAATATTTGCACAAGCCTGACAAACAAATAGAAAATAGTCTCTATTCTACAAAGTGTAATTTCTTCATATGTATGCTTATAGTTCACTACCTTAAATCCTATTAGAGCTGTCTTCCAAAATATGACCACCAAAACCACTAATAGTCCTTAATATTGATGAACAAAATAAAAAATTTAATACTTAGAGCTAACACCTTTAATCTTTAGCATTTTGTGTTCTACTTTTTCCTTCACCATTGAATTTCTTTCCCAAAGCTCAGGGATGCTGTAAACTCTAAGTGAAGTGGAAGGACAGGGCAATCAAAATGCAGAATATTGAAAAGGTTGAAGTAGTAAAAGCACCTTTCCAAGGACATATGAGACATTAAGATTTTGATGTTTTATATTAATGCAGAAATTACACTGGGAAAAGGAAATTGGTACAACAAAAAGTCATATTGCTGTAATTATGAACTAACAGTGACTGTGGAGGCTGGCAAGTCCAAACTCCATAGGGCAGGTGGCAAGTCAGAAACAGGATAATGGTGACCTCAAAGTCCTTAGTGTGAGTTCCCCAGAAGAAGCTGGCTGGCTCGAAATTTCAACAAGGGTCAATGTTGAAGTCGAATCTAAATTCCTCTCCTGACTTCTTAAATCCTTGATTCTAGCTTCTAAGACCTCCATCTAGTTGGAGGAGGCAGCTCCTCAAATTGTTGAGGGCAAGCGCCTTTGGCTGATCAGAGATACAAGCAATTGATTATAGATGCAAATCCCATTTCAAAACACTCCCACATTAACAGGCAGGCCAGTGTTTGACCAAACAGCCGTATAACCAGACAACTTAACCCAAACAATTTGACACATGCAAGTAGCTATCATTCAATTATAATCATCAAAATTTTTTAATTCTCTCAGGAGCGTACAGTGGAGTTTTTCAGAGGCTAAATGCTTTGTGGTATCACGGAGATCAAATATAGAAACAAATGAGAATCTAGCTGTCTTCTGGTAAGTTAGACTTTTTTTCTAAAGTGCGTTTACATATAAAATAAAGTCATTTTTATCAATAGAACTTTTTGTTTTGTGAACTGCGGTCTTTTTAAAAAGTAACTATGTTAACATGTCTGCTTTAGTCATTTTAAATGCATTAATGAATATTTAAGTTTAAATATTTCTCACTTTCAATTCCAAATATGGCAAATCTTGATAGAAATTCATAAGAACTCGTTAAGGTCCTCAATAATTTTTAAGACTATAATGTGGCTATGAGAGCAGAATACTTCAGTACTGCTATTTTAAATTCCAAAATCTAGAGTTATCAGTTTTGTCCATTGTTCTAGTTTGCTAGCTGCCAGAATGCAATACACCAGAAGTGGAATGACTTTTTAAAAGGGAAATTTAATGAGTTGCTAATTTACAGTTCTAAGGCCAAGAAAACGTCCCAACTAAAACAAGTTTGTGGAAATGTCCTATCAAAGGCATCCAGGGAAAGATACCTTGGTTCAAGAAGGCCAGTGAAGTTCAGGGTTTCTCTCTCAAGTGAGAAGGCACATGGCGAACACAGTCAGGGCTTCTCTCTCAGCTGGAAGGGCACAGGGCAAACACAGCGTCATCTGCTAGCTTTCTCTCCTGGCTTCCGGTTTCATGAAGCTTCCCGGGAGGCGTTTTCCTTCTTCATCTCCAAAGGTCACTGGCTGGTGGACTCTGCTCCGTGGTGCTGCTCTCTCTGAATCTCTCATTCTCCAAAATATTTCTTCTTTTATAGGACTTCAGAAACTAATCAAGTCCCACCCAAATGGGTGGAGACATATCATCCCTTAATCCAGTTTAACAAGCATTCTTGACTAAATCACATCAAACAGGGAGATGATCCAATCACAGTTTCAAACATACAGTATTGAATAGAGATTATTCTACTTTTATGAAATCAGATTTGTATTAAAACATGGCTTTTCTTAGGGGGCATACTTCCTTTCAAACCAGCACATCCGTGCTATTCCAAGAATCCTTAGGACAGAAGTATATTATTATGATGAGTCATAACTCTGTATATTACTGTTATTTCTTATTCCACCCCTTAAGCAGCTTTTGCCATATCCTAGCAGTTAAGAGAGCACCTTGGAGAAGTAGGTGATAAATAGTAATGTTTTGTTATTTTGGTGCTCGCATTTCCAATTTTTCCTTGAAGATGCCAAAGATGGATTCATTGTAGTTTTTAAAGTTTGCCTTCTCCTCTTCTACTTAGCTACTCTGTGATCCTACTGTGTAAAAACTTGTCTCCAAAGTGAAGACTTTATGTCTAACTTTGTATAATTGTAAAGGTCACTTAATTATACAAATCTTTCCCCATCTAGCTTGCCCAGCTGTACAATTAAGTAATGTGCAATAGTCACTTCTAATGCATTTAAAAGCAAATATAACTCCATCCATTCTCTCTTCTTTTGCAGGTTTCTGTTTAGTATAACTTCCCCACTGGATATTTTATTTCTACACTGCACTAGACAAATTAAATCATCCCACTGTCTCCCAGTCATTTGCATTGCATTTTCTGGCTCTGAAACTGTGAGTTTTGTACCTGTTTTTTGTTTGTTTTGTTTTCTTTTTTTCTTACAGAGATTCTCATTCTAGCATCAAGGATAATTCTTTCTCATAGGCTCTGTATAGAGACTACCCCAGCTGGAAGTTCAGCTCTCACTCATATGATCTTGAGCAAATAGTAATCTTACTGAAGCTCTATTTCCTCATCGAAAATGGGAGTAATATTAATACCTATCTTACAAGACTGTCATTAGAATTAAATGAGATAAAGCATGGAATGTTTGCACATGCTAGCACATAGAAATGTTTCAATAAATTTTTTTTTATTATGATTTTCTTGTTCAATTCTTAAGCTCTGCCTCTAGATGACCCTCATTTTTTCCTATGTCAGTCATATCTAGCTGACACTTATGAGTCTTCTCTTTGCAAACATGTATATATATATATATATATATAATATATATATATATATATATATATATATATATATATATATATATATATCTTACCTGAGAAACTGAAACAGGCTAAAATTAATCTGCACTGGAACTTTTGAAGAGGAATGCTATTAACTGGATATTTCCTGTTTACCTTTCATATTCTAGTGGTGTCTTTTAAGCTGACATGCAAATGACATATATATATATATATTTTTTTAATTGAAGCCTGAAATTTAGAATCACATTGTTTATGAGGAAAAAAAAGACATGTACAGTCAGTGAAAATAATGCAAAATGTGATTCTAAATGTGAAATACTTTTGTGTGAAAATCCCAATTCCAATTTCTCTGCAGGCCAAAGGTATCTTTTGCTTATATTAAATTCTATTAGAATCTAAGTTAATTTATTTTTCAAAATAATGCAATCCATAAAGATCACAAAATCCTTTAAGAGAAAAGATTTGGATATCTCTTTTATTGATAATAATGGCCTTAGTCACTCCTAAATTGTAACCTGTTAAAAAAAATTAACAGCATACGTTTAGTTTATGGGTTACTTACTTGTTTATTTTAAACTAATCTCAATTGAGCAAAAAGGTTATTTTATCAGTAAGAAACCCTGGTTGAAAGCAAAGCTAGCTGATCTGTTCTTGGGCCTAAGCCATTATACATTCAAATATAAATTGTGCACTTCAATTTAAAAATCTATACATTGGTAAAATAGTAATGCATTCTCTTATGTAAGTTGAGCTAGATAAATAAGGCTTTTGACTAAAAATGATTGTTGTTCAATTCCCTGCCTAAACATCACCTCTGCAGAGAAAACTTATTCCCTTTTTGTATAATAGCTGCCTCCCACTCCATCTTTTACCCTGATTAATTTTTCCACAGAGAATTTGCAATCCCTGAAAATTTCTATTCCTTAAATTGCTTTATTTATTATCTATCATTACTAGAATTTAAATTCAGTAAAATCAGACACTTTTTCCTGTTTTCTGCAGTATATTTTTTTAGCTTATAGAAGCATCCCTGGTACATAGTAGGCACCTTCATAAATATTTGTCTTATAAAGGAATGAATTAATGAATATATTAGTATTAGGTCTTTATAAAACCTTTTTGAAATATCTTTTTAGTTAGTCTTAAGGTATAATTTTATTTTATCATATGTAATAAACTTTGCAGGCATGTTCAAATAATTTTAAATAATGAATATATATTTAAAATTTGGTGTCATTTACTTGATAGATGTGAACATAAATCTGTTACAGAGTTCCATATTCAATTAAGTCTTTCCCATACAATAAAGTGACATTTTAAATATCATAGATTTATCATTTAAAAAATATTTGGAAAATTAATGAAGTTTTCTCACTCATCTTTCTCTTTTGAAATATTTTTTAAATTCAAAATGAGCATGCTCGATTTAATTAACTTAATATGAGTGCTAGTGATAAAGCATCATTTTTTTTCCACCTAGGAAAATTGCAACAGAAATTTGAAAATAGATTCCATTATCCTACAATGTATTTAACCTGCCTACAATTTTGAAGTCCCTGATATCCATGCAATTATTATTTATATAACCTCAATAGAATTGTAAAACTCAGTGTGATGACTGTACATCTATATGAATGAAACTTATTTCACTTTTATTTATTATAGTATCAAGTAAAAAAATACAGATAAGGTACTGTAATTTTGGAGAGTATGTCATATCATCCAAATTAATCCATGAACTAAATTAAATTTCTAAAATAAACTTTAAGAGAGTAAGAATTTTCCAGAGAAACAGAACTAATTGACAGTATATATGTGTGTGTAGGTATGTGTGTGTAAATATTAAGAAATGTGTTGTAGGTCTTAGTTCATACAACTGTGGAGATCAGCAAGTCTGAATTCTGTAGGTTAGGCCACAGTTTGATAGTGACATACACTTCTATTTATCTTAACTTGTTTCAATCACTTTTTCTGGTAACTGTTCTTAAATAATCATCTGTCATTAAAAATGTTTTATTTCCATTTATTAATATGTTAGGAGTCATTTTGAAAGCAGAAATATATATTAATATGCAAACATATTTCTCTACTACACTGTTAGATAGTTAATTTTAGTGACTTGTGACTCTCCTTCAATTTCTTCAACATTTTTCTCCAATCTGTCCTGTGAACTTTTCACCACTCTATTTCCCATTCCAATATCCCACACTTCACTAATTACAAAAAAAATGCTTAACTGTATATATTCCCTTGCTTTTTATTTTCTAGGACTATAATACTTATCTGTTACCTTACAATATATTTAATATTTGAAACACTTAAGTATCTTTATGTCTTAAAGTATTTTTACATATTATAGTATTTAAATATTAAAATATATGTTCATAATGATAATTATATTTTACTTATTTGCTTTACCATATATTAAACTCTATTCAACAAAATTATTGTCTTTCAACTCCAAAAATATTTTGGTATAAACATTATAATATGTTGGACAATACGCTATGCACTAAATTGCAAATTTATTGATAAAGGTTTCCTGGAGTCTTTCAGAAATCCAAAGACTTGTTACTGAAGAATCTAGATTACTTTTCCTCCAGGGGTTCTGCTCATTTAGATTGAGGGACAGAAATAATGATTTGAATTTGATTCAACTCTCTATGGATACCTCTGTAAATGTCTTTTTCAAGCAGCTGGTTATGTCCAAAGAAAAATCATTTTGTAATATTTTATTGGCTAGGTTAGTTGTGCATTTAATGTGATTTCATCTAAACATCACCTAAGTATTGTGTAAAACATTTACTGACATTTATTATATACAGCTTCTGAAACAATTTCTACACACAGCAATTTTTCAAATGGATTTAGACAGTATCTAAAGCCAATTAAATATTTGTTCACATAGCAGATATATTTTTACCATTTACTATTTTTCAGACACAGTTCCAGATGTTGAGATTAAAGCATAAAATGGACTGAAATTTTCCTGCTCTACAGGAGCTTATGTTTTAAAAACAGAAAAGACAAATAGATAATATGAACATGAAGATGTTGTTAAATGACACCGAGGTAGAGAAAACAGGATAAGGGAAACTAATATTATTCAAGGAAATTCAGGGAAACAAAACCAACAAGATTTATGCATATAATCTATTTTCATAAACACATTATATGTGTGTGTGTATACTGTCAACCTGCGTTCCTATTATCCCAATTGTGTTTAAGGCCCAAGTTCACACATACAAATATTATGATACTTATTAGAGCAACTGTCTCACATAATTGTTGGCATTGACTAGTCCAAATTACATGGGGCAGGGTTCAACTCGGGAACTAAGATGAAGATTTCGATGAATTCCCCAGAGAAAACTACCTGGCTGATATTGAGATAGAAATTCTTCTCTCTGACTGCTGAAATCATCAGTTCTCCTTTTATAACCTTCAACTGATTGGAAGAGACTCCTCTCATTGCTGAAGGCAGCCCCCATTGTTGAATGTAGAGGTAATCAACCATATATGTGTCATCTCCTGACTAATGGTTTAAATTCATGAAATATTATAGTCAGTGTACAGGGATCCTTTCTCATCTTCCAAGATTGATCTGTTTTCTTCACAAGCCATATAGGAGAATTGAATGGGGGGGGGGGGTCAGGAATCACCATTCCTGCATTCTTCAACTTCTTGATGGTGGCACTAATACTAGGAATGTGTTATTACTTTCAATATATCATTTTGCTAGGTAGGGAGAGTTCTAGTGGTTTTCACTTCATCTTTCCCACCATAAGGTCCTTCATTTCACAAGTCAGGGAACCAATGTGGAGATTCTGCCAGTGGTTTACTATGTCTGTTCCAACTATGCATCCTGGAACTGGAGAAATCATCATAAAATCTGCCAGGTGATCCATTGGACCCACTGTAAGAAAGATCTGAGTGAAAACTCCATGATCACCAAACCACCATAAGCTCACGGGTAAACTATAGTGACATTTTTGATTTCCTGGAATTAATGTCAGTTCCAGGTCAGTGTCTAAAAATCCCCTAAATATCTGATCATTTCCTTCCCACAATGCACAGCACTCTAGTAAAAGGCCATAGGTCTCTTTGGGGAAGACTGAGAGGGTGATTAACAGTATATATTTTTGGAAGTATATATATTTTGCATATGTTTTGAGAAAAGAAGTTCTTCTCAAAGTTACCCAGCCTTCTCTTCATTCAAGGGGCTCTGGATATGCAAACTGTCTCATGTCTGGGAATTGATTGAAGGACTGTGTGTCTCTCTGTGTGATTCAAGTTTTCATCACTTGACCTAAAACAGTTTTGCTTATACATATAAAGTAAAAATTTAGTAGAATGTCCATCTATTTTGCTTCTAAGTATCCCGTGATCAACTAACCAATGTTGGTTGACTTTATTGACTCTTTTCTCTGTAATGGTAGCCACACCCACCTTGTCTTTGGTGTTAAGTGCTACCACTTGGCTTCTGTCAACCTGCATTCCTATCATCCCCATTGTGTTCAGGACCCAAGTTCAGTGGCACCAGTTCCTACAGTTAATATCTGACCTGCAGAGAAGGATAAACACAGAGTTCTTCAGAATTCATATTTCACTCTCTCAAATTACTCCTCACAGAAATGATGAAGTGTTTCTTCTGAATAGCCCTATTGTGGGTAAATAAATATTACCTGAAAAAACCCTTCTAAGCTTTCCAGTCTCTCTAAGGCTTTGGATTCCCTCTTCAACTTTATGCTAGGGAATTTTTGGCACTTCACAACTTTAGGTAATGCAAGCTACCTTTTGGTCCATGCTTCAGCTAACCACATGAACAAATAGTTAGAGCCCTTTCTAATCACATAAAGTATAGCACTGAATCCAGAATCTCTGCTAAGTGGGCCCACATCAATAAAATTCAACATGATCCAATTTTATGTTCTTTCCCTTATTAATACACACTTTTGATATTCATTCCCATTAAGTTCCCTTAATTTCTATCTATAAAAAATAGAAAATAACATGCATTTCTTTTGGAGGGTAGCACACATCCTCATGGATCATACCCTGAATATCACCTTTATGGGCCTTCAGTCAGAGTGATGGTTAAGTTTATGTGTCAACAGTGTCCAATTGTTTGGCCAGGTAAGCACTGGCCTGATTGTCACTGTGAGGATATTTTATCGACTTAAATCCTCAGTAAATTGATAGTATCTATGCCTGGTTACATCTACAGTCACTTGATGATATTGCCTTTAACAGTGATAGAAGCCTTATTCAGTCACTTGACAATTTTAAAAGGAGAAGTGATGATGTTAACAGTAAAAAGGGAGAATTTCCTACTGTACTCCAGCCAGCCATCTTCTGGGGAATTCATCAATACCTTCATTGGAGTTCCCAGCTGGAAGACAACCATACAGAATTTGGACTTGCCTATCAACACAGTCACATGAGACAGTTCTCTTAAAAATCTCTTATTTACAGACATTTTCCATTAATTTAGTTTCCCTAAAGAACCCTAACTAATACACACTAATAGAGTGTGGTTATATGTCTGGATGAAAAGAGGGATGATATTAGTGAATCATGAGATGAATTAGCAATGTCTAGCAAGCCAACCACCTCAAAACATTCCATTAAAATTTCATCTAGTGGAATAGAGATCATCTCTTATGAAAGAGGGATGAGGGCTTCTCCTCAGGGGAGGCAGTTATGAGTTTAATAGGCAGAGGATGGGTAATATCTTCATGTGGAGGCTGGACTCATTCCTCGAGAATGACTGGAAATGATGTGGCTGATTTCTTAAGGCAAATAATAACAGATTGTGGTGACTAGAAGCTGTATGTCCCTAGATAAACATGTCTCAAACTTAATCCATAATGGGTGTAAACCCATTGTAAATAAGACATTTTGATGAGGTTACTTCAGTTAAGGTGTGGTCTGACCCAGTCAGAATGGATTCTTGATCCTATTATGCAAGTCCTTTATAATCAGAATTAAATTCAGGCAGAATGAGAGAAAGCCAGAGTGGCAGCCAGGAGAAGATACCTGGCTAAGGTAGAGTTTAAATTTTTTTTGTTGTTGGAATCAGTTCTCCCTTTATGGCCTCTCCTTTTATGACACTTCTCATTGCTGATTGTTTTGGTTTGGGTTCATGTGTCAACTTGGCCAGGTTGTGCTGCCCAGTTGCCTGGTCAAGAGAGCACTGGCCTAACCATTAATGCAAAACATTTCATGGCTGGTTATAAACCAGAAGGTTACTTTATTAAATCATCAGCATGTTGATTACATCCATAGCTGATTACAGCTGTAGTTGGTCAAGGAGAGTGCCATCCACAGTTGGTGATGTTTTGTTTAATCAGCTGAAGGATTATAAGGAGAAGTGAGAAGAGAAAATCCTCTCTGCTTCAGCCAGCCAGCCACTCATTGGAAATTCATTAAGACCTTCATCAGAGTTGTCAATTTGCAGTCTACCTTATGGAGTTTGTACTTGTGTATCCCACAGTTGTGTGAGACACCTTTATAAAATTTTGTGTTTATAGATATCTACTGTTGCTTCTGTTTTCCTAGAAAACCATGACAAATACAGTTCGATACTGGGACTGGTACTTGAAAAAAATAATCTTAAAAATGTTTTTTTGCAATTAACCTTCCTCTCTCATTATACTCAAAGACACTAATGACACTATTTACAATCATCAAGATGGCACTGACAGTCCATGGTATGAGTTAGTAATAGAGATACACAAAATATCACAATTTTATTATGCTAATTCTACATTTATATGAAGCAAGAGTCTAGGTGGCAGTGTGTTTGGCACTTTAAGAGAGTTTTGTGATGTTAAGAGGTATAATGATGTTGGTTCAATGTTCTTAGATACACTGAATGCAATTATGAGAGAAAGGGATGAGTTGAAGTCTTCAAATTTGCAGCTTAAATGCTATATGAAAAATGTAAATGTTTCAATGTAAAGGGTGCTCTGAAAGAAAATTATTTTCTATGGTTGCAGACTTGAGCTCTATGAAAACCAAACCAAGGGCCTCATTGTATAATAGCAGATTTATAATGTAAACTAAAATCTCAAACTTACCGAGCATCTGCTGTTAAAGCAAAGGCATTGACTAGAAAATAATGGGATCTTGAATATTGGGATAGGGACATATGAATTGATAATTTGGCAGTGGAGATATTGGAACCATGGATTTTGCTCAGTCTTTGCTAGATAAACCTCTAATGGTCTGCCTAGAGGAAACTGCATAAGTATTCTAATTTATATATACAGAAATTAGAGGAATATATGTGGGAATGGATATTAAGGGTGTAAGAAAATGATGGAGGAATATAAATTTGGACAAGTCTGAATTTATTGATATGGGCCCATTAAGCAGAGATTCTGAAATCAATGTTGTAGCGCTAAGGTTAGAAAGGACATTAGCAATTTGTTTGGGTGGTTAGCTGAAATATGGATCAAAAGATTGTTGACATTACCTGAGGTTGAAATGCCAGTACTTCTCTGGTATTGTGTAGATGAAAGGATCCAAAGGCGTAGAGAGTTTGGAATGTTAGAGTGAATTTATCATGGAAGACTTGTTCACATACCCCTGGAATATCCAGAGGACACATCTTTTTGCAGGACTGGGTAAAATAAATTTATGAGACTAGCTACATCATCCCCCAAAAGTTCAGTAGTTACCATAGTCTGTAGGTCAGATATTATTGTGGGATCTGCTGTCATTGAGCTGGAATCATTGAACAAAAATGGGGATGATCAGATCCCAAGTTGGCAGAAGCCATAAAGTAATGCTTAATCACCAATGGCAAGGTGGTGTGCCTACCATAATATATAGCAGACTCAAAGCAATAGCCAAAATAATCTGATTCAGGGAGAATTATATTGCTGGCTAGTAGATCACAGGGTATCTAGAAGTAAATAGATGACCAGCCTATTAAATTATTGCTTGATCTATATAAGCAGAAGACTTATAGGTCAAGTGAACAAAAGTCTAATAAACTATGAAAACAGAAAGTCATGGCCTCTTAACCAATCCCCAGATTTGACACAGTTTACAGAACCAGAGCCCATTGAGTGAAGGGAAGGCCAGCTACCCTTTGGAAAGGACTGTGTTACACTGCCCAAAATTTGCACTGTTAACCTTCCTCCCACCCTTCCCCAAGGAGATTTACCAGGGTGACTGTGCACTGGGGAAGAGGAAATGATCAGATATTACAGAGATTATTAGACACTGTCTCAGAAATGACATTAATTCCAGAAGACCCAAAACATTGCTTTGGTCCACCAGTCAGATTAGGGGCTTATGAAATTCAGGTGATTGAGTTTTAGCTCAGGTCCATCTCACAGTGAGTCCAGTTGGTCTTCTGACCTATTCTATGGTTATTTACTCAGTTACAGATTGCATAAGGGAGTTGATATAATCAGCAACTGGCAGAACCCCCACATTGGTTCCCTGAATTGTGGAGTAAGGACTACTATTGTAGGAAAGGCCAAGTGGAAGTTACTAGAACTGCCCCTACCTAGCAAAATAGTAAATCAGAAGCAATACCAGATGCATAGAGGGATTTCAGAGATTAGTGCCACTCTTAAGGACTTGAAGGAAGGATGGGTGGTGATTCCCACCACATCCCCATTCAACTCTCCTATTTGGCTGGTGTAGAAAACAGATGGGTCTTGGAGGATAAAAGTGTTTTACAGTAAATTTAGATAGGTGGTGACTCCAATTGCAGTTGTTGTTCCAGATGTGGTATCATTGCTTGAGCAAATTAAGACATCACCTGGAACCTGATATGCAGATATTGATCTTGTAAATGCTGTTTTCTCAATAGCTGTTAGTAATGACCACCAGAAACAGTTTGCTTTCAGCTGGCAAGGCCAACAGTATACCTTCACCACCCTACCTCAGGGATATAGCAGTTCTCTAGCCCTATGTTATAATCTTGTCCACAAGGACCTTGATCATTTATCCACCCCACAAGAAATCATCCTGGTCTGCTATGGTAGCAAGTTAACTGGACCTAGTGAACAAGAAGTAGCAACTACTCTAGACTTATTGGTAACGCATTTGCATATCAGAGGTTGGGAGGTAAACCTAACAGAAATACAGGGACCTTCAACTGCAGTAAAATTTCTAGGTGTTCTGTGGTATGGAGCATATAAAAAATATCCTTTTTAAGGTGAAGGATAAACTTTGGCATCTGACCCCTCTTATGCCAAAAAAGAGGCACAATGCCTAGTTGGCCTCTTTAGATTTTGGAGACAACATATTCCTCATTTGGGTGTGCTACTCCAGCCCATTTTCTAAGTGACAAGAAAAGCTGCTAGTTTTAAGTGGGGACCTGAACAAATGGAAGCCCTGCAGCAGGTTCAGGCTTCTGCACAAGCTTCTCTGTCATTTGGATTTTGGTGATCCAACAGATCCAATGGTTCAGGAAGTATTAGTTTCAAATAGAGATGCTGTCTGGAAAAGATGGCATGCTCTTATATGAGAATCACAATGCAGACCTTTAGGATTTTGGATCAAAGCTTTACCTTGTGCTGCAGATAAGGACTCTCCTTTTTAGAAACAGCTTTAGCCTGTTACTGGGCAGTAGATGAAACTGAACGCTTCACCAAGCTACCATGAGACCTGAGTTGACTATCAGGTGCTGGGTGTTTTCTGACCAACCAAATGATAAATTTGGGGATGCATAGCAGCACTTTATCATAAAACAGAAATGGTATATATGATATAGGGCTTGAGCAAGTCCTGAAGGCACAAATAAGTTACATGAGGAAATTGCCCAAATGCCTATGGCCCCTAGTCATGCCACATTACCTTATCTTTCCCAGCCCACAGCTATGGCCTTTTGGGGAGCTCCTACAAACCATTGACTGAGGAAGAGAAAAATCAGGCCACGTTCACAGATAGTTCTGCATAATATGCAGGTATTACCTGAAAGACAGTTACAGCACTACAGCCCCTTTCTAGGAAGTCCCTGAAGGACAGGAAGTGAGGGAAAATTTTTCTAGTGGGTAGAACTTCAGACAGGCACCTGGTTATTCATTTTTATTGGAAGGAGAACTGTATTTGTATACTTATTTATGGGCTGCTGTTAATGGTTTGGCTGGGTGGTGAGGGACTTGGAAGAAGCATGATTAGAAAATTGGTAACAAAGATGTCTGGCAAAGAATTATATGGAAAGACCTTTTAGTTTGGGGATAAAACATGAAGATGTTTCTGTCCATTTTGAATGCTCACCAGAGGATGACTTCATCAGAGAAAGGTTTTAATAAATAAATGGATAAGATGGCCTGTTCTGTGAATACCAGTCATCTTCTTTCTTGAGCTACTCCTGTCTTTGCCCAAGGACTTATGAACAATGTGGTCATTGTTGTGTGGATGGAGGTTATATATGGACTCAGTAACATGGACTTCACTTACCAAGGCTAACATGGCTATGGCCACTGCTGAGTGCCCAATCTGCCATTAGCAGAGACCAACACTCAGTCCCCAATATTGCACCATTCACCAAGGTGATCGGCCTGCTACCTGATGGCATGTTGATTATGTTTTACCACTTCCATCATGGGAGGGGAAGCAATTCATTCTAACTGGAATAGACACATACTTCAGATATAAGTTTGCCTTCCCTGCCTGAAATGCTTCTGCCAAAACCACCATCCATGCACTTACAAAATGCCTTATCCACACTTTTGGTATTCCACATGGCATTGTTTCTGATCAAGAAATTAAGTGCAGAAATGGACATATGTTCAAGGAATTCTCTGGTCTTGGCATGTTTCGCATCAGCCAGTGGCAGCTGAATAGAAAGAATTGTGGTATGGCCTTTCAAACACTAAAGTACAATGCCAACCAGGTGGCAATATCTTTCCAGGCTGGGGCAGTGTTCTCCAGGAGGCTATGCATGCTCTGAATCAGCATCAGTTTTATGGTGCTGTTTCTCTCATAACTAGGATACGGGGCTCCAGGAATCAAGGGGTATAAATGAAAGTAGCACCACTCACTATCACCCCTGATGATCCACCAGAAAAAAAAAAAGGTTTCCTGTTACTGCAACCTTAAACTCTGCTGGTCTTCATGTCTTAGTTCCAAAAGGAGAAGTGCTCCTACTCTGAAACACAACAATGATTCTATTTAACTGAAAGTTAAGACTACCACATGGCTACTTTGGATTTCTCATCCCCTCTGAATTAACAGGCAAGGGAGGGGATGACTTTACTGGCTGGTGTGAATGAACCTGACTGTTAAAGGGAAATAAGACTTCAACAACTCAATGGAGGTAAAGACGTGTTTTCCTGGAATTCACTAAAATATCCCCTACAGCATCTTTTAGTACTAACATGCACTCTGATAAAGTCAATAGAAAACTGCAACAACCCAATCTAGTCAGGAATGCCAATGGCCAAAAATGTTCAGGAATGAAAGTTTGGGTCACCTTACCATGTAAAGAACCATGTTGGCCGAAGTGTATACTTAGGGTAAAGAGCATATGGAATGAGTAATGGAAGAAGGTGGCGATAAGTATGAACTTTGTAACCTTTTGACCAGTTACAGAAACAAAGACTGTGATGGCATGGATATTTCCACCTTGCTTTGTTATGAATATGTTTGTATTTATGTATACAGCAATATCTTTTTCTTCTCTATCTTATTCCCTTGTCATATGGCATAAGCTTTATTGTTCATGTCATAGTATTTAAGTTATAGAAGATCAAATTTAAGAGATTAAATACTGAAAGACTTGCACCCTATTCAGGGGTGATTTAATGCATTTCCAGTTATACACAGGATAGTTGAGAATTGTTTGGCAAAAATACGCCTGTTACTATCTTTATTGAAAGATTAAGTATGATTTAAAGTGATACATATAACTGCAAAGTTGACAAAGGGTGGACTGTTATGATTTGGGTTCATGTTTCAACTTGACTAGGTGAGGGTGCCCAGTTTTCTGTTCAAGTAAGCACTGGCCTAACCATTACTTCAAGGACATTTCATGCCTGGTTAATAAACTAGAAAGCTTATTTTTTAAATCATCAGCACATTGATTGCATCCATGACTGATTACATCTGCAGTTGTTTAAGGGGAGTATCTTCAACAATTAATGGTGTATAATCTAATCAGCTCAAAGATTTAAAAGAGACATCAGAAGAGAGAATCATCTATCCTCTCTAGCCAGCCAGCCTCCCCCAAGGGATTCATTAAGGCCTTCATCAGAGTTGTCAGTTTGTGGCCTGCCCTGTGGAATTTGGACTTTTGAATCCCACAGTTGTATGAGATACCTTTATAAAATCTCACATTTACAGGGGGCACAAGGATAATTCAGTGGTAAAATTCTTGCCTGCCATGTGGGAGACCCAGGTTTGATTCCTGGTCCGTGCACTTCCCCCCAAAAAACAAACAAACAGACAAAACAAACAAAATACCACAAACAAAATTAACAAATGATGCTGCAATAATGGGATACTCACATGGAAAAATAATGAAATGTGACCCCGCCACACAGCATACAAAAAATAAAAACATAAAAAATCTCACATTTACAGATATCTCCTGTAGGTACTGTTTCCCTAGAAAACCTTGTCTAATATGCTGGTCAATCTCCTTTGTTGAATGTAAATGTAATTAGTCATAGATGCAATTGACTGACTAATGGTTTAAATCCATGAAAGATCCTCAAAGTAATAATTAGGCTAGTGCTTGCTTAACCAAGCAATTGAACACCATGTTCTAGTCATGTTGACACATGGCCATAACTATCAACAAAACTGATAACAACAAGAGAGAATTGTTTTGTAGTGGACGACTTGACTAATAGGATTTGAGAAGTCCTATCTCATAGGGTGAATTTGAAAACAAAAAAATGAAGGAAAGCCATTTTCCTATGTAGGGGAAACAACAGGCTGAAGCGAAAAGCAGATACAGAGTTCCTGATGAAGGAATATGCTTTGGGTGTTTCTTAAGGAACAGGTAGTAGAGCATGTGGCTGGATTAGAACCATATTAGAGGGAGAGTAATTGAGATAATGTTGGGGTTGTGATGGGAATGGGCAATGTAAACTTGCAAAACTTTGTCTTTTGTTCTAAGTCAAAATCAACTGTAGGAGGTTGAAGAATTTCATTAGTCCACTAGAAGAGATAATAAATAGCTAGAGATTATCTGGCTATGTGGAACAACTGTTTGGTGGACATCAATTACCAGACACATATTGTATACCAATCTGGAATAGGTGGAAGAGCCAATATCACATCATAGAACTGTAAGTGAAGCCCCCCAAACTGTGGAAGCTGGCTTCTCTCCCCCACTGCCATGACAAGCTGCATTGGAGATACTTCCCCATGGGAAAAAGAGCAATCTGTACTAGGAGCAAGAGAAGGTAGCTCAACCAAGCTCCAACTGTGGCTTTCTTTCTTTCTTTTCTTTTTTTTTTAAACATGGGCAGGCACCGGGAATTGAACCCAAGTCTCTGGTGTAACAGGTAGGAACTCTGCCACTAAGCCATTGTTGCCTGCCTCCAACTGTGGCCTTAATGAACAAATTTGTACTGTTGAATACAAGAACTGAGCACAGATTAATCCAGAGCAAATAGGGAAGGAACTCTGAGGTCTCTCCAAGCAGAGAGAAAATGGGGCTAATGGGAGAATAAAACTGAGGCTTTTGGAGTTGGCCAAGTTCAGAATATGGGAAAGGGTTGTGCCCTAAGAGAAGGGGCACACAGAACCATGTACAAACTCCAGTTCTTGACTTGGTGAAACTTGGAGGCTGAGGGATGGCTCTGAAATGGGATAGTTTTTAAAAATCTGTTCTAAGTAGCTTATTAGTAAAAGCCTCAGATATTTTCAATTATTGTCACTGCCTCAGGCAAGGGTAGAATTATGACTGGTCTGAGAGGCAAAATAACTAGTCAAGTACTGGAGATTATTCCCTACAGTGTGTATCTTCCCCAAGAAATGGTGAGACAGGGCCTAGCTCAAGTGGAAACTTTCACTTAGAGAATTCAGTTCCCAGACATTGGAAAACATAAACATCTTAAGCCTGTCTTCTGCATCAGCCTCTTCTCAACCATCTCCCAGGAAAGGTCAAGGTCTCCTGAAAATTAAAGGCCCTGACCTATTTTAACCCAGTGGGGAGCTACAGGCTGACAATTGTCAGATATTAGGCAGGATAGGCAAAGCACAGAGTCAAGAGGCTTCAAAAGAAAGTTAGAGGGTGGACCATGGAGGCTCAGCAGGCAGAGTTCTCACCTGCCATGTTGGAGACCCAGGTTCAACTCTCGATGCCTACCCATAAAAAAAAAAAAAAAGAAAGAAAGAAAGAAAGAAAGAAAGTTAGACATACTGCTGAGTCTCATCCTTAGGGAAATTTGATGCTGATTCCACCTTATTCTTGTATCCTAGGCCTATCTTGTCTGGGAAAATCTGATTGGGTTGATCATTTCTGGGAGACTCTCCCCAAAGGAAAAAAAAAAAAAAAAACTGAAAAGGTTTCAGCTATGCTAGAGGTCTTGAATATGTAGAACTGAATGCCAAAGAAGAGGCAGAGAACAAAGCTATCAATAAAGAAAATCTTAGGTAAAAGAGGGAAAACGACCTCCAGAATAAACTAATCAAGGAAATCACATGACTAAAAAGCAGCAAAATATTACAAGTCAGACTAAGAAAAATGATTTGATATGGACCAGTCAAAAGAACAAACTAACACTTCAAATGAGATACAGGAGCTGAGTCAGCTAATTTAAAATGTTCAAACAAACATGCTATGCTAGTTTGAAGTCATTATGTACCCCAGAAAAGCCATGGTTTAATCCTGATCCAATATTGTGAAGCCAGACCTATTGTTTGGGTGGGATTCTTTTGATTAGATTGTTTCCATGGAGAGGTGACACACCCAAATGTGGGTGTAAGCTTTTGGAGTTTTTTTTTTTTTTTTGTATGGGTAGCTACCAGGAATTGGACCCTGGTCTCCAGCATGGCAGGCAAGAACTCTAACTGCTGAGCCACCATGGCCCACCCAGGGTGTATGCTTTTGATTACATGAAGATGCAACTCAACACACTCAAAGTGGGTTTTGATTAGTTTACTAGAATCCTTTAAAAGGTGAAACATTTTGGAGAAACCTCAGATGCAGACACTTGTAGAACAACTGCTTCAGAGCTGATGGAGATACAGACATCTAGAGATGGTTGGAATGCTGACAGAGAGAAAAGATGGTGCTACCCATGTGACGCTACACAAGTCAGAACCAAGAGTTGTAACCTGGAGGAAGTAAGTAAAAGCCCAGAGATGCTTAGAGAGGAAACCACTGGCATCAAGAGCTAGAAGCAATGGAACCAGGAACAAGGATCAGAAGATGTCAGCCATTTATTTCTCTTCCCAGATTGAGCTTTCCTGAGTCAAGGTATTTTTCTTTGGATGCCTTACTTTGGGCATTTTTATGGCCTTGAAACTGTAAAAAAACTTGTGACTTTATTAATCCACTTTTTAAAAGCCATTCCATTTCTGCAATATTGCATCCTTGAAGCTTAGACAAATGAAAAAAAAAACATGCTAAATCAAATCAACAAATTGAGGAAAGATATGGAAAAACAGATAAAGGATATAAAGAAGACATTAAGCAACCATGAAGAAGAACTCAAATGCTTGAAAAAACAAATGGCAGAACTTACAAGAGTGAAAGGCAAAATAGAAGAGATGAACAATACAATGGAAACTTGCATCAACAGATTTGAAGAGGCAAAAGAAAGGATTAGTGAACTAGAGGACAGGACACAAAAGAACAGATAGGGATGAGAATGGGAAAATATGATCAGTATCTCAAGAAATTGAATGACAACATAAAGTGCATGAATATAAATGTTATGGGTGTCCCAGAAGGGAAAAGAAGCAGAAAGAATAATGGAGGGAATAATCCTTAAAATTTGCCATCTCTTATGAAAGACATCAAATTACAGATGCAAGAAGCATAGCAACCCCAAGAACAATTGATACTAATATACCTACTCTGAGACCCTTATTAATCAGATTTCCAATGTTGAAGACAAAGATAGAGTTCTTAAAGCAGCAAGAGAAATGTGATTAACTAGTACAAGTGAAGCTTGATAGACCATGTATGGATTGCACAGCAGAAACCATGGAGGCAAGATGGAAGTGGTATGATATATTTAAGATACTGAAAGAGAAAACTGCCAACCAAGAATTCTATATCTGACAACATTGTCCTTCACAAACTAGGAAAAGTTTGAAATATTTTCAGACAAACAGACAGTTAAAAATTTTGTGAGGAAGAGATGTGCTCTAAGGTGGGCAACAGTGGCTCAGTGACAGAGTTCTCACCTGCCATGCCAGAGACCTGTGTTTGATTCCCAGTGCCTATCCATGTAAAGAAGGAAAAAGAGAGATATGCTCTACAAAAAATACTAAAGGGAGGACTACAGGCAGATAGGAAAAAAGAAAAAAAAGGGTGTAGAAATTAAGACTATCATTAAGGGCAACAGAGAGAAGAAAGTTATGATATAAAGAATTGAAAAGAGAAAATGTAGAAGGAAGTACTGCCTTTACAGTAACAACATTAAATGTTAATGGATTATGCTCCCCAATCAAAAGACATAGACTGGTAGAATGGAATAAAAAAACATCCCATCTATATGGTGTTTACAGGAGACCCACTTTAGACTCAAGGACAAAAATAGATTAAAAGTGAAAGGTTTGAGAAAAGATTATTTCATACAAGCCACAGCCAGAAAGGAGCAAGGGGCACTGTACTAATATTAGACAAATTAGCCTTCAAATGCAAAGCTATTAAAAGAGACAAAGAAGAACACTATATATATTAATAAAAGAGACAATTCATCAAAAGGACATAACAATCATAAATACCTATGCACTGAGTCAGATGCCTCTAAAAATACATGAGGCATACTCTAACAACACTGAAGGGGGAAGTAGAAACCTCTACAATAATAGCTGGAGACTTCAATACACCACTTTCATCAGTGGAGAGAATATCTAGACAGAGGATTCATGAAGAATCAGAAATTTTGAACATTGTGATAAGTGAACTAGACTTAGCCATTTACAGAACATTAAAAATCCCACAACAGTAGGATACACATTTTTCTCAAGTTCTCATGTGATCATTCTCCAGGAAAAGCCATATGTTGGGTCAAAAAGCAAGTCTCAATAAATTTATAAAGATTGAAATTATGCAAAGCACTTTCTTGGATCATGTTTAGTTTAGTAAGCTACTATTATACAATATACCAGAAATGGAATGGGTTTTAAAAAGGGAATTTATTGTTGCAAGTTTACAATTCTAAGGTCATGAAAATGTCCAAATTAAAGCAAGACTATAAAAAAGCCCAAATAAAGGCATTCAGGGAAGGATACCTTGACTCAAGAAGGTCGAAGATGTTTGGGGTTTCTCTCTCAGCTGTAAAGGCACATGGTGACATCTGCTAGCTTTCTCTCCCAGCTTCTTATTTCATAAAGGTCTCCTGAGAGCATTTCCCTTTTATCTTCAAAGGTCTCTGACAGTCTGGACTCTGTTAATTCAGAAGCTTTTACAAAATGGTTCCCTCTTAAATGGCTCTAATAAGCAACCCCACCTTGAATGGGTTGAGATACATCTCCATGGAGACATTAAAAAATATGTCACCCACAATACTGAATTAGGGTTAAAGAACTTGGCTTTTCTGGGGTGCACAAAAGATTCAAACTGGCACCTTCCATGATTTGGATCCCCAAAACACAAGTTCTTTCCATATGTAAAATACATTAACTCCATTAAAATATCAGAAAATCTTAAACCACTTCAGTAATAATTAAAATAGATACAAAGTCAGAAACAGTAAAAATCTCATCAAAGTCAGCTACAGTGCATGGTCTGTGGTAAGGCAATTCTTCTCTGGCTATGGATCTGTAAAACTCAGAAAATGTCATCTGCTGCCAACATACAAAGAAGAAAAAGTTATAGTATAGATGCTCCCATTTTCATAGGGATAAATTGGAAAGAACTCAGAGGTTACTAGACCCAAAGACTTTCAACAACTGGTAGGGCAAACTCTATTAGATTTCAAAGTCTGAGAGTTATTTATCCTCAGGGCTTTGGAAAGCAGCAAACTTACCCTTTCCAAAGGCCTAAGCAGTGACCCAACTCTACAAATGCAACCTTACATGCTCCAAACATCAGGGCTGCACCCAGGCTCTGTGCCATCTCCGTGGCACACATTCAACCCCTCCAGAAAAATAGGGAGGCAGCCAAGCTGTCCCAAACCCCCAAGGAATGTGCTCCACCCTCTCTGAGGCCTGAGACAGCACTAATCTTCCTGAACAATGAGGGGGAAGGCCCACTCTCCACCTTCAGGGCAAACTCACCCACTCCAAGTGCTTGGGTGGGTTCACTCTCCTGGACCACTCTCCTGGCCCAAGGTTTCTTGACCTCAGACCTTAGTTCCCCTGGTACTGCCTCTGAAGTTATTTTCCCTCCAATTTGGCCCTTTTAGTCCAGATTTGCAGTGGTTCTGTTTATACAGATCCCACAACACTGTTGTTGATTTTCTGTACAGTACACTGGGATCATGCCCATCAGATGAAAGGACTTTTCAGAAATCTTTTCTGGATAACTCCACCTCAAATTCTCACTTGTTCTGTAATGGCTGCCTGCTTCCGTATTTGGTTAAATCCTTATGTAGGGCACTGTTCTCTGTGATCTCCCTTTCTGGAAACCCAGAATTTTTTTGACCATCAATTTCTGGTTTCTTCATAATCAAGAGTTCAGTTCTCAGCTTATGTCTCTCCTGTAGCATTTTACTGTAAGCTGCAAGCAGAGGCCAGGCTGTCTTTTCTACATTTAGTTTGGCAATTTCCTCAGCTAAGTATCCTGGATTGTCTCCTTTAAATTCTAACTTCCATTCAACAGCAGTACTCAATTTGGCTAAATTATTTGCCATTTTAAAACAAAGATTGCCTTCTTTCCAGCTTGCAACAACATGTGTATCAATTATGTCTAAGGCCTCATCAGATATGTCTTTAGAGTCCACATTTATACCAACAGTCTCTTCAAAACATTTTAGGTCTTCTCTATCAAGCACCTCACACCTCTTCCAGAATCTCCCCCTTCATCCATTTAAAAAGCCATCCTAACATGTTTGGTATTTGCAAAGCATAACACCCCATTCTCTGGTTTACATTTGTAAGCTGCCAAAATGAAATATATCGGAAGTGAAATGGTTTTTAAAACGGGAATATATTAAGTTGCAAGTTTATAGTTCTAAGGTGTGAAAATGCCCAAATTAAGGCAAGGCTATAAATATGTCCAAAATAAGACATCCAGGGAAAGATACTTTGGCTCAAGAAGACCAGTGATATTCAGAGTTTCTCTCTCACCTTGAAAGGCACATGATGACATCTGCTGGCTTCCCCTCCCAGTTTCTTGTTTCATGAAGCTCCCCTGGGAGCATTTCCCTTCTTTATCTTCAAAAGTCTTTTGTCTGGGTTCTGTCAGTTATGAAACTTTTTCAAAATGGTTTTCTCTTAAATGGCTCTAGTAAGTAATCCCATCTTGCATGGATGGAGACACATCTCCATGGAAATCATCCGATAAAATTTACCATGCAGTTGGGTGGGACACATTTCCATGGAAACTATAAAAAAATCCCACCTAGCAATATTGAATGACGATTAAAGAACTTGACTTTTCTGAGATACACAACAGATTCAAACTGGCACAGATCCTAATATAATAAAGTTGGAATTCAATAACAGGTTTAAGGCCAGACAATTCACAAATATACGAAGACTAAGCAGCAAAACTGAGAAATGACCAGTAAGACAAGGAAGATATTACAAGAAGAAATCAGTAAATATCTTGAGGCAAATGAAAATGAAAACAACATAGCAAAACTTATGGAATGCATCAAAGGCAGTACTGAGAGGGAAACTTATTGCCCTAAATGCCTATATAAAAAAGAAAAATGAGCAAAAATCAAGGAATTAACTGTTCATCTGGAGGAACTAGAGAAAACAGCAAACTAGCCTCAGAGCAAACAGAAAGAAAGAAATAACAAAGATTAGCTCAGAAAATAAATACACTTTAGACCATGAACATAATAGAAATCAACAAAACTAAAAATTGTTTTTTTTGAGAAGTTAGGCTGACAGAAAAAGAAGATTCAAATAAACGAATTCATACCTGTTAGAGAGGACATAACTACTGATCCCACAGAAATGAAGGAGTTAATCAATGGATACTATGAGCAACTAAATGCTAACAATGTAGACAATGTGGGCCTCATCTTAGCAAAACCATGAATAACCAACATTGACTCAAGAAGAAATAGATGACCTCAACAAACCTATCATAAGTAAAGAGATTGAATCTATCATTAAAAAGCTCCCCATAAAAGAAAAAATCAGGAACAAATGGCTTCACATATGAATTCTATGAAGCATTCAAGAAATAATCAATATCAATTCTGCTCAAACTCTTCAAAAAAAAAATTGAAGGGGAGGGCAGTCAATCTAAATCATTCTTTGAAGCCAGTATCACCATAATACCAAAGCTTGACAAGGATACTACATACAAAGAAAATTACAGACCTATTTCTTTAATGAATATAGATGCAAAAATACTTACAAATCAAAATCCAGCAGCACATTAAAAATATTTTACATCATGTGCAAATGAGATTTATTCCAGGTATACAATGCTGGTAAAATCCCTGCACAAACTCTTCCAAGAAACTGAAGTGAGAAAACACTACCAAACTTATTCTATGAGGCAAACACCACCTTAACACCAAAGCCAGATAAAGATAATGCAAGTAAAGAAAATTAAAAAAAACAATTTCTCTAAAGGATCAACAAAATAGTTACAAGTAGAATCCAGCAGCACATTAAAATAATTGCAAATAATGATCAAGTGGTTTTTTTCCCAGCTATGCAGTGGAAGTTCAACATAAGAAAATAAATTAATGTAATATAGCACATCAATAAATCAAAGTGGAAAAACCACATGATCATTTCGATTGATACAGGAAAGGCAATTGACAAAATTCAATATACTCTCTTGATGAAAACAGTTCAAGGTTGAGAGTAGAATAGAACTTCTTCAACATGATAAAGGAAATATATGAAAAACCCACAGCTAATCTCATACCCAAAAGGGAAAGGCTGATAGATTTCACTCAAAGATCAAGAACAAAACAAGGATGGCCACTGACACCATTGTTAGTCAACCTTGTGCTCAAAATTAAGCAAGACAAAGAAATAAAAAGCATACTAATTGAAATGGAAGAAGTAAAACTTTCACCTCTTTGTAGATGATATATTACAATATTAAAATTCCTGAAAAATCTACAGAAGAGCTACTAGTGCAGAAAAGTGGCAGGGTACATGATCATGCAAAAACCAATAGTGTTTCTATACACTAGTTATGAGCAAACTGAGGAGGAAATTAAGAAAAAAATTCCATTCACAATAGCAACAAGAAGAAGCAAATATTGAGGAATAAATTTAAGCAAGGATATTAAAAGCATATGCACAGTGCTAAAAGAAATCAAGACCTAAATAAATGGAAAGACATACCATGTTCATGGATTAAAAGACTAAATATAGTGAAATGTCAATCCTACCCATTGATTTATAGATTCAATGCAATAGCAATTAAAATCCCAACAACTTACTTTGCAGAAATAATTAAACCAATAACCAAATTTATTTAGAAGAGCAGGATTCCCCAAATAGCTAAAAAATATCTTGAGAAAGAGGAATGAGCTGGGAGGTCTCACACTACCTAACTTTTAAGCATATTGCAATGCTACAGTGTTCAAAACAGCATGTTAATGGCATAAAGATAGATATTCTGACCAATGGAATCAAATTGAGTGTTCAGAAATAGAACCTCTCATTAAGGACAATTGATCTTTGATAAGGCAGTCATCTCCACTGGGACAAAGCAACCTCTATAAT